>JANTPZ010000274.1:0-12687 GCA_025593235.1 Vachellia pachyceras | reverse complement strand
GCCGCTAAAGCTCTTCGAATTGCCCTCATCTCTTCCAAGAATCAACTTGGTGATATATTCACAAAACCTCTCGTTACACATCAGTTTCTTTGGTTAAGATCAAGTCTACAAGTCCATTCTGTTCCTTTTGACTTGCGGGGGGATGTTAAGACAGATGCTAAGACAGTCTCGAAGCCCAAGATAATATCAAAGTCCAATAGCAAAAATGTATTAAAGCCCAAACAAAATAAGGCCTCATAAGCAACCCTAGTCGAATCATCCAGAATACTTCTTGCTTCCTATAAATACTATGTAATCATCTACAGTCATATAATCAATATACAAACAATAGAAATATTCAGCATACAGTTTTCTGCCTCTTCTTTATTTCTGTTAATCATAGAAGTGAATTATATTGTCTATATATTTCAGGTTGTATTCTGAAAACACTGGACAATATTTGCTGCATGTATGAGCTTGGTCATCATTCATTATGTTACATGTTAACCTGTCATACTTGTATTGTTAACTATTTTTATAAGCATATATTTGACTATGTAGTCTATCATTTGCAGATATTGTGCGAACACTTCTGCCTAGCATTATCCCACCATCTTACAAGGGTTCAACTGTTCGCTATTTTTACTATGTTAAAAGTGCATTAATTGGAGAGTGGCTAGTGCTGGAAGATGGGCAATCATTTGCAGAGTCTGTAAGAGATGTTACTAACTTGGTTGGTTTCCAATAACTTGCGCTAATTTATGCTGAAATGCATTTCAACCATTTTATTCTCATATTAAGGACTTGTAGTTCATTTGGAAGTTGATCATATTGTGTCTTCGTTTCTTATATTTTGAGATTAATGCATACAATCATGAATTAGTTGAGGAGTGAATTTGTGACCTCTCTTGGGTTATTTGCTCAATCTTTTCTAAGGAATTCTTTTGTCTGGTCTAAAGAGAGATTGACCCTCTCTTTCTTTGTTGACTGTTAAACTATCTGTTTCTTTTAGATTTTCTTTTTAGGAGGGTACTATTTCTTGCTTGTTACATTACCTATAAAAAGGTTATCAAGTCTAAAACCTTGTATTTTCGATAATGGCTTGTACTATTTGAAATACCTTTTCAATCAACGTCCCAAAATGTTAAAGCAACATCTTGTCAAGTCACCTACAGCTATTGTTCAAAGAAAATGGTTTGTCTTATTATTTTTTCAGTATTAATGGGAATAGAGATGGTTGGCAAGGAGTAGAAGAGAATTTTTGATGCAGGAGCTGAGGATGCCTGATTTTTAAGGCTTTTTGATGGAATTTGCAGGATTCCTCGCATTCTGTAGAACTTGCTATGGCTGCTCCTTCTGTATATTTTACTTTTCTTTTGAAAATGTAGCTGTTCTATTGGATGTGTACTTCTTTAATACTTAACTACTGCTGATCCTAGAATAACAGTCTATCCTTATTGTGGAAGACAATATAATCATTCCATATCAAGACAACATAAGTTGGAGTATATCATGATATACTCCAGCTAGGAGGTCAAGACAACATAAGCTTAAACCTCTCTCGTGATGCCATGGGTGCAATATAATGAAGAGTGTGTCCTTACCTGGGCACATAAGTTGCGTTTCCTTCCTTGAGGGAATGATAATGCAGCAAAATAAAGGATTACGGTGAATGTATTGGTTGGCTATATGATCCACTTTTATTGTTCAGTCTGAGTCTAAAGTGTTACAGAAGTATAAATGGGTTCCACAATGTGCTGCTATCGCATTGTTTTTCACTTCTTTATATTCAGAGTCAGGTTTGTTCTTGGTAAAGTGTTACTTTATTGAGTTAGGCTATTTGGGGTGATCTATATATGGGCTTTAAGTGCCTCCAGTGCAGGATATAAGAAGATGGTGGCTTAACTTGTTGATAGCTTTTGATTTATTGAGGCAATATTGTCTAGGCAAAATGGTCTTAAAAACATCTTTCTTAGAGACTCAGAATTTTCCATAGTGCCCCCTCAGGAATGTTCCTTCTATCATTTTGATGGAAAATGGCATTTTCCATAGCCCTGGAAGTTTGCTTTCACTTGCTTTTGGTTTGAAGCTGTTGGGGAATTGTTGACCAATATAGCATGTTATAAGCTACAACTACATGTTTATACAATAGGTGTGTGCCGGTTATTGTGTCAGCCTTTCAATATATTTCACTGGTATCTCTATGTAATTTTGTTGTACTTGTGCTTTTGCAGGAAGTGCGTATTCCATTACAAGTATGGGTGAACCAGAAAAGCTGTGGCTTACTGATGGAAGAAGGTCAGATTGGTTTTGTCTTTTCCCATGATTATGTCTACTTTGTAAACTATGTTGTTTTATTTATTGGCTCAAACAATCACCATAGGTCTGTTTTGGGAAATCTAGCTACATTTTGGGATGACTTGAAATGAGGCTGATCATTCTTTATTCCAAGTGCATCAAGATGTTAAACTTTCATATATTTGGTTCTTTACAAGGATGGTATCATTATTGGAAATGATGAAAATTGAATCTCAGTTTAAATAGCACCTAATTGATAAGGATTTGGGCAAGTTGAAATAACTTTTGGGAATTGAGGTAGCTAAATTCAGTGGAGGGAAGTAATTTCTCAAAGAAAGCACACATTGACTCTTGATCAAATCATGTGAGATCACTAGTCAATGATCACTTTCATGGATTGTGATATCTAACTTCTACCAGGACAGAGGGAGTCTTTGACAGATCCTAGTAGATAATTGGCCATGTTGGATAAGTAGATTATCTTACATCACTCGGTCACATATATCTTAGAAAGCCATTGGGATGTAGTGACACATGCTCTCAAATATACCAAAGGGGCTTTTGGTAAAAACATGAACGAGAATCACAAACATACAGGTTTCTTAGTGGCCGTGGCAATGGCTGGATAATTGGTTGATTAACCATTTGATGGTGTTACCTGGTAGGCATTTGTTGAGCCAAATCTTAGCACGGTCTAGATACTTTAGAGAAGGTTTTGATGCCATGTGGGAATAATAAAGCAAGGTCTTGCAATTTTCGTATCACTCTACTGAAGAAATGAAGGTATACATAACTAGGCGGCTGACAACCCTAGTTTGTCCAAACCTATCCCAATCAAAACGCAAATAAAGGGAAAAAAATCAAATTTCGTTAATCCTTCTTGCCAAACTTATTGGAAACATTTAGGAAATATAATGTTGCCTAAAATGCAATACTTAATCCCTAAAGGAAGCGTAGAACCAGTGCTGTACATTGTTTGAACCTCTGTCTACCACCCAGCGGTGACTTCACATGGGCAGGCCATGTAGCATTGTGTAAAGTTGGTGACTTGTTGGACTCATTATATTCAACGATGTTGATGATGAATGAATGAAATTTAATTAGTATTTAACTTTGGTGGAGGTTAGCATCATTGGGTTTTGTATTTGTACTCATGCAAGTGAGCTAGATTTCACTAATAAGTTTATTACTTCGTTGCTATTTACCTTTTTTTTAATTTAATATAGTTTCCAATACCATATTGTTCATGATCTGCTGTAAAGCATTATAATTAATGTATCCTTATACTCGTTGTTTCCAGAACTCGTTCCCTCAACCACTGTCCAAATGGATATATATTGGAAAATGATTGATGGAGATGCTGATTGGGTATGCTATTGGTGCCATTTACTTATTCGGTAAATTAAACATGTGGTTTAGCTAATACTCATTTGCGCACCCCTCATTTTCGAAGTTCCTATTAGTTTATAATTTTATCATATGCTTTTTGGACAACATGTGAACAACATGTGAAAGTACTTGATGACAGACTTCATAAACTTGGTTTTAGATAGGGTTTAATAAGATTCAAGAAAATCAATTTATCTAAAGGAATGTGAATAAAATGATAAGTAATTCAGTCTTGGCATGAAAATCCTTTTATTTATTTATTTTTTGGTAACAAGGTATGAAAAATCTTTTTCAAGAGATTATGAATTTCGCTCATTTTGGTTGTACTTTAAGCCATCTTTAGGTATATTGTTTTGTGCTGAAGGTCTTAATATTGGGCACTATTTCTCTTTTCTGTTCATTGATATCATGTAAAACAAAACCCCTCCTAACAGGTTAGAGCAAATGATATTAATGATGCTTTAGAGGATGGATATGACAGCTCAAGGGATGAAGTCTCCTCCGTTTCCTCATACAATCCTGTGAAAGATAATCTGCACAGAAGCTTTGGAAGTTCACTGTCATTGCGTTCTTCTTCAGCAAGGTCTTTAAGCAGGGATCCCTTGGAAGGTTCTCGGATGAGTTTGTCTTCACAAATGGCACTTCCTCGACTCTCTGTGGCTGAGGTTTTACATGATTCTGCTGCTGGTGAGTTATATCAGTATCTGCTAATCAGTTTGAATGAACTCTAGTCCGTAAACACACTGAAACTTTCTTTTTTATTAGTATCCTTGATGAGAGCCATCCTTTTCTCTTGCATTGAGTCAGAAGGTCTGCTTTGCCAAATAAAAATTTCTTATTGCATACAGATGTCTTGTCACCTCAAAAGTCATTGTCAATTGTCTCCCCAAGTCACCAACAGAAGTTCAGAAATTCTTTTTCTGCTTTGGAAGATGCAGGAGTTTCCACTTCACCAGAAGCAGCAGCCATTAACCCTGCTTCATGTAAATTCTTTGCATTTGTTTTTTTCCAATAAATTTTTTTTTTCATGTTCTTTATTAGACGTAGCAATGTGTTTTGAACTTGATCATTCACAGTTTGAGATTTGTGTATCATTATCGATTGAAATTTCAAACATTATATTCAATGTGTGAATTGCGGAATTCTTAGAATTGTTATAGAATGGAGTTCCCTCAATTTCAGTGATCGATGAAGGAATTGCATTTCAGTCTGAATTTGCACCATGAGTGAGAGATTTACTGATTTGCTCAATTTTTACGATTTTAACTTTAAAAAAATTAGCATGCTACAACCTATTGTTTTGTTTTCCTTCACTTTGCTGCCCCTTTATTTAATAGTTGATATTCTCCATACTGATATTTTCTCCATTAGTACAAGAGTTTTGTTGTGACGGAGTTAGGCACTATAAGTTAGTTAGATAAACAGAAATATGACTGTTAGAGTTAGTTGGAATGGTGAGGCACATTAAGTCTAAATATAGGTTGCCTACTTTGTTATTCAGATTACGGTTGAGTAAGGGACAGTGAAACATTCAGTTGCATACGTCTTTTCTGATCTCTCTTGATACTCTGTGTTATGTTCTTCAGCAAAAATTTGGTGAGTGCGGGGTTTAGTTTGGCAGAGATGGTTAAGGGACTTGAGATGGATTTGGGAAATTTTGGTGAAATGGGGAATGTTAGATTGAAACAATTTAGGGGTGTGGGACTTGGTTGGGAAGGAAGTGCTTTGGGACTTTAAGATAAGATTATAAAAATTTTGAGGATATTGAGGATGTCAAACCTAATAATTAGGCAAGAGTTTGTGAAGTGTGTGGCTTGGTCAGTAGGGAGGAATTTGCATCATCAAATGGAATTGGGAAGAATTTTGGCATTTTTTTGATACACTTTGGGCAGGAGTGAGAATTTTGGGAAGTGTGGTGCCTGGCTGGACGGGAGGAGTTAGGAGTTATGAAGTGGAAGTGGGAGAAATTCACGGATAGGGTTAGAATTTGGGGAGTGTAGGCTTCTTTAGAAAGGAAGTGGTTGAGGATATTGTGATGAAATTGCGATAAATTTGATGTAATTAGGTGAGACTTGAGGTTTTCTGTGTGTGATATGTAAAGGATTTAACGAACAACGCAATCTAGTTCTAATGGATTAACATTTAGGATGGCTGAATGTCAACTTTAGAACAACAGGTAGAAAACTATTATTTGCCCCTTGTTTTAAAAAGGAAAAGCTCAGGTTTAGGTCGTATCACATATTTTTTAAAATAACTTAAATCAATGTCTTTCATTAATGTTTGCCGCTTTTGTTTGAATTAATTTGCATGTGAAATATGCATGTCAGAATACTTTTACATTTTAAATACACATTCTTCCTGTTTATAAATGTTAGCCTTCTTCGAGATGCAACTATCTGGTTGGCTAATTTTTTGTAAACATTTTTTTGCAGCAGAAGGCTTTATTAGAGGAAGGTCATATAACATTAGGCTGGACGACCAAGTTCTGCTTAAATTTTCCCCAAAAAATTCTGACTCCAATTATTACTTCAGTGATATGGTAATCAAAATCATGTATGGTTTTTTGATTAAAAAAAATGTATGGTTTAATATCAATTTTGTAGAGGAAAACTTTATAATAACCAATCTTGAACAATTTCATGTTGCAGATAGGTGGGACTCTAACTTTCTTTCATGAAGAAAAAGCTAGGAGATGTCTTGAGGTTTTTCTACAAACTATGGAGATTAAAACTGATTCTTTACTGGTGATGCTTCAGAACTGGGTGTTTTCATTCACTTTCTTAAAACATATTGTTCTATATGCTTATGCAGATTTCAGTAACACTAGAAACTTCAGAAACTATAAGTCGCAGATTTGTCCACCCGTCTCGAAAGCATTCCCCTACTATCACAAAGGTATTTATTTTTTTGGGGAACATGGAGTGCAAATAGCTTCTCTAATGTAGTTGATAAATTGCACAGTTTAAATTTCGTATGGAAGATGCAACTTGTTTCGTGTGGTTGATGGATAACCCCTTAATCTTGAGGATTTCATTATTTTCCTGGAGGAGGGTCAGATTTTGTACGAAGCTTTTGTTTTTTTGCCACCTCTCTGTTTTTTTTTGAATTAAAAATAATTGGCATTGTTTTGAAGCCTCTCCATGTTGCCTTAGATGAGAGATTTGTTCGCTTAGTTGGGGAAGAGCCCTATTTTTCCACCTTCATGTTGAAACTTCATCCAGTGTCTTTGTTTTTCAAGTCTGTTTTTGTTGCCTTTGCAATAAAATTACTTCCTTCAGTCTTAAACATAAGAGCCGATTATACAATACAAACTTGGTCTTATATTTAAAACCAGAGGGGGTATTAATTTAGTAGTTTTTGGGTCTTTTTTTTTAAAATGAAATTTCATTTAGTGTCGTGTGTCAAGTCTGTGAAAAATGGAAGATAAGAGCTAACTCATGCTATCACCATTAAGTTCTTTCCATGTACATATGCTAATGACGCCAGCTTCTGATTCATTTGTTCTCACATATTTTCCTAGGTCCAGAGTGACCATTATGAAGTTGTTGCTGATTTGGTGCAGACAAGCTTTCTTTTCTCTATCCCCATGGATGGTCCAATGTCGTTCTCCACTCCTCGTGTGTCTGTGCAATGGGTTCTTAGATTTGAATTTTATGCCACTCCAAAGGATTTGGATTGGACCAAGTATAAATTTCACCCTTGCCTTTTATTTTTTGGCTAGGCCCTAATCAAAAAATTCTATTACTTTATGTATCTTGTGCTAAGATTTTCATGCAACTAGTTATTACGTGCACTTGTCTCTATAGCTGGATCCATTGTTCATCATTCAATCTAGGCACTGCATTCATGTAATGTTGAGCCATCACGTATTGGCTATATGATCATAGAAACATATGATTATAATATATTGATATCATAATGCATAACCAAAAACACAGAAGCCTGCCCTGTCCTTTGTTTCAGTATTTCATACAATGACATAAGAGGTTTAATAGAATTCTTAGTTTTAAAAGCATTTTCAACAACTTTTGAATTACATACTGATTTTGTTTTTTAGTAGCCATTGATGATTGTATTTTAAGCCATGTGGTTTCTGAACCTCAGGTATGAACATCCTCTTCTGATTGAGGGAAGAGAAAAATGTGAATGGGTTCTTCCAATTACAGTGCATGCGCCTCCTCCAAGGACTTCTGGGACAAGAAGTGAGAAGCCGACATCTCTGGATCCCTTGTGGGTGCGTAATTAAAGGTATAGACAGATGTTTGATTCTTGCTGAGCTCTCCCCTACCAATGCTGCAATAAGTATCTTGGTTATGTCACAAATCACTACACCAAAGTATGTTTGTTCTAATCCAATTTCCCAATTTTGTTTTAATGAACCAAACTTAGAAATGAAAAGCATCATCCTAGAATTTTATTCTTTTGAATAAAGTTGCTCAAAAAGCAGTTTAATCCGTTTGGGTTTCTGCAGTTTGAGTAAAGAAGATGAAATGTATACAATACGCAATTTTAGGTTATGCAAGTATCTCTGAAGCTTAACGCACAGGCTTTTCCCTCAAATGTGAGCCAGTGAACGGATACTAAACCCAAATTTTGGATTTTTTCCCCGTGTACATTCGATGCTGGGATTCTGGATTGCAAGAGTAGAATATTTTTTTTTATCTTCTGTTCTATTTCTCATTTTCCTTTTATAGTTGGATGTTTGTCGCAATTCCATGGGCACTTGATTTTGATTATGTTGTTAGTGAATTAAGTTTTCCATTGAATTTTATGGATTCTCTCTTGGCCATTAAACACCCCCTTCTCCCTTTTCCCCCTAAAACTGTTGAAATATGCAACAACAAAGCTTTTTAAGAGATACTGAGACTGAGACTTAAAATACTAAAGTTCCCAAGTCTTTCTTGCATCCCTTCAATTTGTTTTTTCAAATAACTTACAGTAAACCCTACAAACCAACAATTGTGTTTAGTTTTGTAATAACCAAGACAAGGTGATTTTTATTTTTTTGGGGAGGGGTATTAATTATTTGTTGTATCTATTGTTTTTGTCAATTGTTCTTTTCCCTTGTTCTATTTTTTCCTCGCAATGATCGTTATTACTTATTTATTTTAAGAACTGGATTTTTTTTTTGGAAAAGAGGAAACAATCATACTTTATCCTTCCACTTGCTCACAAATGGTAAAACAAGAAATATTTATTTATAGTGGCATAAAGTTACTCTTAGATTACATGAACTACAAATAATTGATATATCATACAAAAGTCGAATGCAAGAATCACCCAATTTTAGATGAACATTATGAAACTAAAAGCAACAGAAACTAAAAGTACACAGGGTCGAGTACACAACAATAGAACATATTGTATTACAACAAAAATCAAGTCTAGTTGATAATGAATTGACTTATAGTTTATAAGTATTGATGTGAGGATCTTGTGCTTTTGCAAGTGCTCTATAAGTCAAGATGCATACTCTGACTTTAGTGAATTATTGAGATTTAACTCATCTAGACTCTATTTTTAACCAAAAAAAAAAATAGCACATATGGTATACCAACTTATAGAAAAATCAACCGAGCATAGCATAACGACATGAACATTTGTAAATGGATATGAGAAAAGTATTGGTTGCACCCAATCATTGGTATCAATCGCAAATGCTTCATTTGATTTGATTTCTTGCATCTACTTGATTGACTTGGTTGACCTTACCATCATTGGTATCCCTTCGTCAAAATGCTAGAAAAACAATGATCCTAATAAGCAAGGCTGAAATTTGACGAAACACGGGACGACGAATCCAAAGTGGAAACACTCCTAAAATACCAACAAAGATGATGAAGAAGATGGAGACGAATCCAATGACACTTACAAAGAGTGCAAGCGAAGTGTTATTGCTCACAATCAAACGTATTGCTGCTAAAAAGGCAACTGGCATCGCTACAAGTGACACATGCAGTAAGAACATAGCATAATCATATGCTCTTTGTGCCAAATGACGATCTCCAACTGGGACCCATAGAAGAAGGATAGAACCAATGGTGGAGCTATACATAGCAACACTGTTGGAAGCCATGAATATCTGAAACAGTGTTTGATCGCTCAAAAGTGCCATACCCTTTTCTTTTGTGATAAGGCCATCCGAAGAGTAAAAACCACCTGGTACAGTGAAACCAGCCGTAAATGTGACTGTGGCTATCAGTATGGCCACAAGCATGAGTGTATTGGCTGCTTCCTTCACATTCCATTCTTCATTTTCTGATGTTGTGAGTTGGATGCCCAGCTCAGTCGCCTTCGAGGTCACACCAACGTTGAGTAAAATTACACATGCTAGATACTGCAAGGAAATCAAATCAAACATGCTTACATGCTATAGTCTGTTATCAAGAAAAGAAGTTCCTAGGATCAAAACCTCGTAGAAAGTGTTAATAAAAGCAAGACATCTGATATATATTACTCTCCCTCTCTCTCTCTCTCTAATCAATCATACCTCTTGACGTGTCATTGGAATTTTGCGTTGCGCCGCAACAACATCTAGAGCTGTGAAACCTTGGTTATTGACTAAGTTCGCATTGATCATTTTGTCTCGTGACAAAAGGAGTAGAGTCCAAAGACGCAATTCTCTTGCAGCCAAATGTAATGGTGTATCTCCATTTACATCTCTCTCATTGATAGTGTCATGATGAATCCTGGGGTGCTTCAGTAGATATTTTATCACTCGAGTTCGTCCCTTCATTGCTGCAATGTGAAGAATGTTCTGACCTCTATTATTCAACAAAAGTCCAGCATTGTTAGACCACTCTTTTGTTTCAAGCAACTTTTTGACCACTTCAACATTGAGCTTTTCGCAGGCAAGGTGAATTGGAAGATTGCCATCTGAGTTTCGTTGGAAAGCAACCATAGGGCATTTCTCTAACATTATGCAAACTCCATCCACGTAACCAGCATATGCTGCATAATGAAGTGGAATGTTGTTGTGCTCATCTCTCTGATATAATAGCTCTTTTCTTGTATCAACGATCATCTTCATTAGATCTTCATGCAAAAAACAAACATATGTTAGGGAAAAGTGAAACAAACACAAAGTTGGATGTTTCTCTAACTATATTAGGAATATGCTCACCTTTATTTCGTTCTGACATTGCAGCATGAAGTGGGGAGTCGCCATTTGAAATAGCCTTGCCTGAGGGGATTGGAAGATCCACAATATCCTCAGCCTTTATCAGGATAGCTAAATACATTGGCGATTGACAACCATGATAGTAGTTCCATGTCCAATACGTGGTTCGATCACTTTGCTTATGTGAAAGTAAAAGTAAAAGAACCACAGCATAATCCTTACTCAAAACAGCTTCGTGCAAAGCCGTCCTCCCATAATTGTTGGCTAACATTATCAACTCCACTTTATCCATAGATGATTGAGCCTCCTCCTTCTCAGATGTCATGAAATGTTTATCCATGTCGAGAATGTGCTTAATGGCGACAACATTCTTACCTCTTGCAGCAACATGAAGAGGAGTATCACCTTTCATATTAATCTTGTACAGAAGCTTAGGATAGTGAAAAGCAATAAGCCAGACAACTTGTTCACTCCCGCGTTCGGCTGCAACATGAAGCAACGAATCACCTGTGGGAGAGACATGATCACTGAAGATGGTGGCCAAGTCAACCTGCTTTTGTATACATAATTGCTCCAGTTTGTCAACAAATGTATCAGCATCTGTATTTTTATCACAAGCTACATCGTACAACACAGAATACATAATATGTACCATGTTGTCACAAAATGGCATACCATCATCGACCGATGAAGAATTGAACTGCTTTTCCATCAGTTCACGCATCTTCCCGTTGCCATGAAACCGTAAATCATCAGCAACTGATGAACTGCGCAGCATTTTCATCAGATTACGCGTCTTTTGGTTGCGAAGAAACGACATATCATCCCGGCGCTTCATTTCCATAAGCTCACGCATCACTTTGCTGCTAAATCCATTGGGCTGCCTCTGTGTCAGTGCGCTTATACTCTCTTCTTCCTCCAGCTCCGAAATATCTGCAACCATTTCGTTGGGCATGGCTTCTTCAGTAGCCACATCCAAGATAACTTCACCACGACCTGAATCGTCCATTGAAACTAGCTAGAGCTTCAACCAAATGCGATCTAAAACGACAGATCTCGTAATTGATCACCTGATTCAACTTCATTTCAGAATTATTAGGGAAATCTTTATGATTTATATGCATTAAACAATTCGAGTAATTAAATGTAGCCAAGCAGATTAGACAGATTATGGTTAGTTAATTGTTATATATGTTGAGAGATTAGAATGTTGCGTGGCCAAAATGAAGTCACATTTTTTAGAGGAAACAAGACAAAAGAGAAACTTCAAGTAAATAACTTAAAAATATTAAATGAAGGGTAAAATTGTAATTTCATATAAAAAATTTAAAAGTTGAAGACTATTAATGGATTAAAACACTCAGAGTCAAAGTCAAGAAGGTGAAGACAAATTATGATAGCTTCTATTCACGCTAATCCTTCATAGGAATTTTGGTCGGAACTTCTCCACAACCTCGATCAGGCCAAGAACCTGAAAGTTGCATTCATTGAGAGACTAAGAACCAAGGTCAAGACAAAATATTCATAAAGTAGAATCCTTGTGCTTTGTTTTGATTGGATGAAAGTGCCCATTTAACAGAAGAATGAGGGTGGTTGGCCTTTTTGATCATTTGTAAATTACTTGGCTAATTCACAACTTGATGGCTAAGTAAGAAAAACGTCAATTTAATGTAAGCAAAAGTGTCAACAGCAACAACAAAATTCACAATACATTCCCAATTGCATAGCCAAAAGTCTCCACAAAGTAAGATTTTCGAGTAAGTTGCAGTAACTCAAATCAAATCCAATTCTCATGAAATTTGGAACTGTCTATTTCAGAATCCCAGCTCAAATAAGGTCCAGAATTTGATGGTATCATCTTGAATTCTGCAATTAGCTAACACGGTAATAGTCTGAAATAC
>JANTPZ010000271.1:0-35904 GCA_025593235.1 Vachellia pachyceras | reverse complement strand
TTCTTTGTTTTGACATTTTGGCAAAACCAGTGTCAATCCTATTTTGATATGAGATATTATGCAGGTGCTTAGACCACGCTTGCAGAGGAAACTGTTCATAAGTTCAGGTTCAGTCAGCTACAGAAGGTTGCTTCCATTTATAATGGATATGATTAAAGATGATTCTGGTAACCTTTTCAAGCCACCATATCTTTGTGATGCTATATGTACATGTAGATGCGTGAAATGAAAAAGCTAAGTGGCCTAATAATTTTGTAGGTACTTCAATATTGTGTTATAGCCAAAATGATAAAAAGGATAATGATGCAAAGCAATTCCCATTTCCTTTGTCATCTCTAAGCCAAGACACTTCGAAAGACCAACTTAGGACAGACAGTCGCCCTAGGAATGATAATGATGAATTCAGAGTTTTGGTCGACAATAGTGATTTATTTGGTGCCAATGAGTCAAAGCTAACGTCTTGCGGAGATTTCCCTGAATCGCCGAGCAATTGAGTACTAAAGAAGCGGTTCATGTTGAGAATGCCGAGTTTAGTGCTGAATGCTTGAGCAACACGGAGGCTGAAGAAGTTGTAGATGTTCACTATGACAAGGATGTTGCAAATGGTGTTTCCAGCAATGTTCATGACCGTAAAGCAGTGGCTGTTGGTGGTATAAATACTTCAGAGAAACTCTGTGTTGTGAACCAACAATGTTCATGTCTCCCTGACGACGCCGATCTATGTGGTGAAAACAAGAATGCTCCCGGCAGCACATATGTTAACACTTTGGATTTGACTCCAAATAATCAGGCAAATGCTGGAGAGGAATTTTTCTCAAATGCTACGAAGCGAAAATATAATGTTCTAAGGAGTAAATCCGTAAGAATCTGTGGACCTTTCAAATCTTAGTTTTTCATCAATTAGGGATTAGACATTTATTTATTTGATCTTTAGCTAAATTTTAATTGCGTTGCATTGTTAGTTAGCTTAAAACCATAGCTTATGAAAAATGCTATGACTGTACCATAGGTTGATCTTAAAATTTTTGCATTAGCGGCCTTTTGTGCATACTTATTTGCGATTTTGCCATTTTGCTATTAGGATCAATGCTGATATAGATTTGGTTTGTGTTTGGCGCAGGTGCTCAAACCTTGTTTGCAGAGGAAACTCTTCAAAACACCTGGTTCTGTAAGCTACAAAAGGTTGCTTCCATTTCTAAAGGATATTGCTAAGGATGATTGTGGTAAATAACATTATTTGTCAGCCCCTCCTAAAAGAGTTTCATTCGATGTTTTGACTAAATATGAACTATGAAGCTAATTAGCTGGATAATTTTATAGGTGCACCGAAATTGGGTCAGGACCAGAAAGATGAGAGGGGTATGGGATCCCAACCTCTTTTTCTGTTTCAAAGCCGAGAGTCCCCTATTGAAGAACTTGAAACGGACAGCTGCCCCTTGAGTTATACTGTTGATGAAGCAAATGCTATCCAAGATGCTATGACGATAGATGCTCCATTCAACGGAGATTGCGATACGGAATGTTCTCCTAACTTGCCAAATCCTGTTGCTAAAATAAATTCTCCACTTACGCTCTCAAGTCCTGTTATGAATGAAACTACGCCCAGAGAACATTCTACATCTGTCTCACATCAATTATCAGATTACACTGAAGCGAAAAGAGACAGTTCTTCAAATGGAGAGATGCATGTCAATATTAATCCCTGTTGTCAGAAGTCGCAAACGAAAACCTTAGAGAAACGCAGAACACCTACTGTTGGTCTCAAAAAGGGGATTCTTAAAAGAAATCCGAGAGGATGTAGAGGACTCTGCACATGTTTGAACTGTGCTTCTTTTCGTCTTCATGCTGAGAGAGCATTTGAATTCTCAAGAAATCTGTTCTTAGATGCGGAAGAGGTTGCTCTAGACCTTATGAAGGAACTATCTCATCTAATAAGCTTGTTAGAAAGACGAACTGATGGTGCTAATAATCATCATGTTGATGAAAATCAGGTGATTTCTATAATATCTGAATACGTAATCCCTTTCCTGTTTTTGTAGAGCTGGACAAAGACTAATGAATTAAAATCACCCTTCTTTTAATCGTTTTTAATATTTTTTCGCCTTTACATGCTCTGCGTCTCTACTTTTCTGGATGCCGCATCTTATTTCATTTCCCCCACAATAATAGTGCATTTTGTCCCCATTTTTCTTCCTTGAAAAGTTCGCCTTCGCGTTCATTTTACAATGTCTTGCTCTCTGGAAATATCATTTGTGCAATAAAAGTATTGGCTCAGTTTCTTCTGTTATATGATTCAGGTGAAGGAAGTTTGCAGGAAAGCGTTTGCAGCAGAACAATTAGCCAAGGGACGTCTTAGCGAGATGAAGGATGATCTTAACATCCATTGTAGAATCACGGTATGCCCGTACTTGTATAATAAGTGGCCTTTTCAATTTGATTGATTGTGTAAAAACAACTTATTTGAGGTTTTTTCTCGTTTAATAATTACAGAGCTTTCAACAACCAAGGGTTAAATTCGCAAATTACATAGAAGAGGTCATTTCACCAGGCAGGTTGTCCGGGCAAAAGGAGCACGCACGACTTTGAATTATCTGTGATATCTTGTATATGGTGAATTGTAACTTTCGCAAGTTACACGGAAACATGGGAGTGAACTGTGATTGGCAGTTGAAGAAACAAAATATCCTAGAGTTCTGTTATGAGCTATGAAGCATATCGAAGAACAAATAAAAGCTTCAGGGTGATAGATCGGATTTATTTTTTATTTTTTTATTTTTGGATGTAGTGACGTAGAGGAATTATTGAAAATTAAAGGGTGGAAGAAAGTTGGAGACCCCTGAAGGTGCCAAGCATCACTTTGCCATTATTTTTTTTAAATGCTGTAAAGTGTCCCATGTTATCTGAAGAAATCCAAGTTGGAGACCCCTAAACTAATTAGGTTTTGGAGTAAAAGCGTGAATGTATAAAGCTGTGGAAAAAAATAATGATTTTCCTTAAAAGTTTAAATTTGAAAATTGAATCTGTGTGGGAACCGTTTTTTAGGGCATTTATTATTCTTTGATTTTAAAAAGGGATTATGTCCACTAGCTAATGTAGTGGGATAGATGTAAAATGCAGAAAACTATCATCCTCTATTCTCTTTCTCATGTGTATTTGCTGTGTTTCAAATATGAATTCACTCTTGTTATTCAAATTATGAATATATCTAATTGGAGTCAAATACTACATGTACATCCGAACCCTTGGATTACATTCAAGTGAGAACAAATGAATAGCGTTTTAAACGTTGCTGCATTCGTTATTTGAACTCAGAACTCTATTATTTGGAGTCACGACGTTGTAAGATATGAGCGAATTTGTTACAAATTGGGTATAATGTGGAATAAAAGGAGTAAGTTGGAGAGGAATTTGGGCTGAAGGCCATAATGATTTATCTACAGAAACAGAGTTGGGAACAACAAGACAATTCAATTGAATAGCAGCATGGGTCCACGCAAAGGTTGGGGCCTCCTCATTTCTTAAAAGGGCCCTCTTTGACTATTTTCGTTCAACTCATGTCTCTCACCCAAAATTTCCAGTTTCCACTGTATGTGCCCTTTTGGATTAGTTTAAAAGTTGCTTTTCAACCATAATTTATACAGTATGAGGTAAGGATGTAAAATGAGTTTTGTCTTGTTTGAATTTACTTTTCAAACGTCAATTTCGTTCACTTTTCCACTTGTGAGTGTAAAAAGTTCACAGGTTATGTTACTCTTTCTCCACGCTGCTGTCCTAAAAATATTGAACAGTTGAACAATCAACGTTTCACTTTCTAAATGCAATTACAATTATCTTTCATATATCCGATTTTCCATCTTCCTACTTTTATGAAGGTAGCCTGAATATTGATGTCTATATAGATATAATGATTATTGCCTGGATGGTGCAAGACTGCATCAAGCTCAAGTAGATTCATTATCATTCATTATCATATGAACAGACTCATTCCAACCTGAGAGACTTGAAAGAGAGAAAGTGGTACAAAGAATTAGATTTATTCGGAACCCAGAATATGTAAATAACTATATAAGCGAAACTTAACAGGGAAAAAAAGGCAGAGGAGGCCACAATAAAAGAATAACGAGACAGAGCAATATATTATTTTACAGAGCCTGACTGATCAAAGCCATAATAATGAACATTCTTCATCTCTCATCAGAACCTGGAATGCCTACACTCAGTGGGGAGGCCTTGCGGGAATCGCTTAAGATCATTACAATAGTTGTAGATCATGAAGTACTTCTGAACCCATCTCAGTGTTCTTCTTCCATAAGCATCAAGCTCATTGGTCTGCCATGCTGCGTCAGAGAAGGAGCTCGCAGACTTGGATGGGAACTCTGTAACTTTGAAGTTGCGATAGTAAGCCGTGAAGGGTGCTTTGGACCAATCAGTCTTCACCAAGCCTCCTCTTGTAGCCCAGTCATCAGCATTCCACAGACTTGAATATATCCTCATCGGTTGGTTCTTTGGGAATGGGACACCCAAAGACTCTGCATTCTTGAAAACTCTAATGGGGATGTTATCCACTAAGAATCTGCAAAACCCAACATCGTCGCAAAATTACCATTCATTTAGATTCATTAGATGTGTTGTGTGAAGTGTGTGTGTGTGTCTTGTTTTGGCATACATGATGTGTTGTGGTTTCCAGATGATGGAGTAGGTGTGAAAGTTTCTGGTGGGGTCGAACCAGAGATAGAACTGTTGCTCTCTGTTGCCTTTGCCTTGGGTGTAGACATTGGTGTGAAGAATGTAAGGGTCACCGCTTAAGTTTCCCAGAAATTCAAAATCGATCTCATCGTGGGTTGGCCCTTCGGATGACAACTGCACCAAAAACATGCAAATATTTATTATTGATATCAGTTTGATTGATTGCTCTTGTTGTCTCAGCATGAGACAGGCATCACAAATATAGCAATTTTCTTGTAAAGTGTGAATTTGTTTAATAATATATTACTTCGGCGCCAAGAAACCAGTTCAAGAAACAGACCCCATTAAGGCCCAAGTCCTTTTCGAGTTTTTCTTCTCCTTTTCTTTCCATCCATAAGCTATTTTAGCCATTAAATCACTATACCACTTGTGTATTTAAAGTTTTTAAACTATCTTTGTCAAGAATATTGATGTCACAAACGTAGCATGAATGGGACAAGTTGACAAATTCTCAAGTTTAACAAACACCAAGAAAAAACATAAAATAAAAATACTGTAGCATGACCTGTTTAGGTGGGATTATATAGCTACAGTGAAATCGAAGTTCTCGTGAATGAACAGTTCCTTCAAAAAGTTTGATGTGCCTTGATAAAGGAATCCAATAATATATGAAGAAGAAAAAAAGCTGATTTTACTTCTTCAAACCAGAAAACGAAAAGAATAATGAAATGTGAAGAAAGGAATACGTATAATGGAAGTGAGGAAGCGTGTTTTACTTGAAATTTAGAAGTTTAATATAACAACAACAATTAAACATACGTAATAAGCAGTGACGGTTCCTGCAGAATTTCCAGCAACGAGCTTAAGCTGCATATCAATCCTGCCAAAGAGGTATTCTCTCTTGGACTGAAAGCCGGAGCCAGAGGCTCTGTCCAGAGACAGAGATAGAAGCTGACCTCCACCGAAGATCTTAGCTCTGTTACCACCCCATGTTAGATAAAAGTCTTGGTTGAAGTTACCAGAACAGGCAACCACCATTGAACTAAGTAACTAACCACTATGCCAACAAGCAATGGCATCAAAAACCCATTTGAAGAAGTAGAAGAAGAAGCCATTTTTGTAGAGGAGATGAAGGCTGTGAGTTGTGATGTGAATAAGTGTGTGGGGAGAGGTGGGTATATATAGGGGATGAAGGAGAATGGGTGGGGATGGGACGCGTGAATGAGAAATGACACAGAGAGAGAGAGATTGGGGGGGGGGGGATGAAGCTGGTGCCAGCTTAGCAAAGTTTTGAAAGCTGGAAGCTTTTGTTTGGGCATTGGTTACACACTTTTATTAGTTTCTCTTGGGTTCATTCAGTGGATGCTACGCACAATGATTCTGTTTTTTTAAGGCTCTTACATTATTATGTAGACCCCGTTTTGCTGTGAAGAATTAGACCGTCTCAAAATTTGAATTTTTTTTTTATCGTTAGCTCTCGTTTTGTGGATTCAATGGATGATAATATATAAATGCATTTTATGCAATTTTAAAGAGACCCAATAGTACAAGGATTTGACTTCTCAAGTAGTTGAGCTCATTATTCTTTATAATGCAAGTGACAACTAGACAGTGGGGTTATGCAGTGAAAGGAGTCTTGTGTACATATCATCAGCGACTTGCAAACAATTGATTGGAAATTTAGATGTAAATTTTGGTGCAGGTTTTTGTTATTACTTTTTTAATAAAAGTTTTTAAGCATCCAACGTGCATGTAGTCCAAAAAAGTTTTATTCCCATATGTTGATATGACAATTTGATAATCAGCACCTGATTTACTTTACAGTTTACTGTTTAGTGTAACCCAGAAAGCTAAACGTGGTTATTTGAGACAAAGCATGTGATGTGTGGTTAAGCATATTAATTTAAATCCTTAGTAACTCTATTTTCAGAATCTACACAAATCTTTATTGAAAATTTTTAAACTTCCTACGGATATAACACACTTGGTACTGAGAGGGCAAATATGCACAAAATTCCCTTGTAGATGAAAATTAAAGAAGTTATGTGTAGTTTGAGTATCTATTATGAGGCACATGATTTTATTAACAAATCTACTAACCTTTTGCTTTGCAGAAAAAAAAATCTCATTTTGGCATGATTTGAGAAAAAGAAAAAAGAAAGAAGTAGAAGAAGAAGAAAAGGGGAATTCAAAGAAAAGAAAGAAAGAAGAAGTAGAAGAAGAAAAGGGGAATTCAATAGGTGGTGGATGCCAACTGGGTGAAGTATGGAAGGAGAATAAAGCCACCAAGGCATATTATGTATTACACGTTTCATGGGGACCACCAATCATGGAGTGTGGACCCACTAAGATGCTTACACGTGGCGGGGTGAAGTCCTAGTCAGCATCCTCCTCCAGCATCTTCAACTATAAGAAATTCAAACATGTTCATATTATAAAATTCAAGTTTTAAAAACAGAGTCACGAGAGTAGCAGAGATATGGGGTGGCATAGTTATCCAGTTGAGATGTGTGATACTGAGAACTGATAACTCTTTCTGCTCCCTTTGTCTCTGGCTGTTACATCAGCTTCACTTTGTCTTGTTGTATAAAAACAAAAACCTATTGGATTTGAATTGCAGAGTCAGTCAATTAATACACAATTTCTCATATGAATCCTCTGATCCAATTTGTGTATACGAGATGAGATCTAGACAGCCTATTAATCGGATGAAATCACAGCTGTATTATCAGCATGAACTTGCTATCATCTTTTGAGGAGAGCAAACAGCAAAACAAAACCCAGAAATCTGAAAAAAAAAAAAAAGCTATATCTCGCTGTAACCAATTGAATTCTACAGAAGCCAAGGGATATTCTTCTCATAGATGGTCCAAACAGTGGATAGGGAAGTGCTCATCAAAGGCAAGACCTTGGAAGGAGGATATGTCAGATTTAACAACGACAGGTAAATTAAAGTATAGGTAACATGGTTCTTTATGAATAAAAAATCCTTGAAGGTGGTTTGAACACAAACAAAGAGGAAGGTGGATTATGTAGTTTGAAGTTCAGTGAAAAGGTATAGAAACAGGTTAAAGAAAATAATCAATAAAATTATTGAAAGGGACCTCTAAATTAAGAATTTATTAAACATTTGATTGGTAATAGAGTTAAATATCGTTATGCAATTCATGTAGCCATACTCACCCAATGAATTGTAAATACCACTGTTTTCTAGTGTGAGAGATGAGTTTATCTTAAAAATCTTTTGTGATATATTGTTACATGAAGCCTTATTAATTTTGGGTTTGTGTTGAATTATGCAGGAAACAGGTTCATTATTGCAGTTATAATAAGGCGAAACATATTTGAATTGTGAGGACCACGATGGAGAGTGGCTTCTCACCTAATGTCTAGTGATAATGCATTAGAGAGAAGTAAGAGATTCATAGAATAAGTGAGTGGGAATCACCAGCTAGCAAAACCGGACAGACTCTCCAACCTTCGCTGCAAAAAACATCTCAATTGAAATGATGACGCCTTATTTAATGAAACTATGTGATGACTTTTTAAGGCATTAGACCTGATTTCTACGTGTATATATCAAGATATAGGAACCGGTAGCAGTGAATCGGACAAGAAAGTGAGTCAAGGATCTGGGGTCAAACCGTGAGTCAAAGAGGAATAAAAAAGTAAAAAAAATAAATATCATCATACATTGACACAATCATACCATTCACAACTGAAAACTTAAAAAACTAAATAGTAAATTTTATTATTAACAAAGTCACAATTACCAAACTAATCATATATCTATAGCTTATCTACTATCCAATATTATTTACAATTTTAAAATATTCATCATAACATAGTATCAAAATATATATGGCATATTGGTCAGGTGTTCTTTTTTTTTTTACTTTCCAATTTGAAATTTTAAAAAAAAGTTATTCAGTTTTTATTTCTTAATAAAATAATTAAAAAGAAGTTGAGTAGATATAGACACCAAAGGTGGTCTGTATAGGGAAATGATTCTATTTTTTATTTTTTTTAACTTTTAAATTTAAAATTTTAAAAAAATTAATCCAATTTTGTTTTTAAAACATAATTAAAAACGAGATGAGCATATACAGACGTCACGGCGGGTTTTCGTAGGGAAGAGATTCTGTTTTTTTATTTTATTTTTAACCTTGAAATTTGAAATTTTAAAAAAATTCACCCATTTTGAATTTAAAAAAAAAATTCAGTCGGGGTTCCTGTACTTTGGTATATATGGCTAATATTAGGGGTTATTTTGTTTTCCTTTAATTTATTTCACATCCATGAGAGATGAAGCATGCTTTCTTCTTTATTTCTTTTCTTGTGATTAACTTTGCAAAGAAAACAAGAAGCAAGGTGATGAAGGCAGTTCATATCATTGATGCTTTCGTCCATTATACATGTCTTCTCTTCTCTTTGATTCAAAGAAGAGCTTTGGGGGTTGAGGTAATAGCCAATATGAATTCCAGAAGTAAGAGTGAAATTTTTGAAAAATTAGTAAAATTCAAGAATATACAGTACTTCACTAAACCAACTATTTAACTAATTGGAGTGTTTTAAGGAAGTTAGTTAAATTGATTAACGATAAGAAATGTGATTTAATCTCCTCAAAACACCCATGTGTATCTTGCAACTATTTGAATTAAACCGCAAATATTATTAAGAAAGTGTAGATATAGGTAGTTTGAGGGATTGAATGATAAATATGGGAAATTGATGTCGTACATTTAAAACCAACGTCAACCCTGAGATTTGATTAGCCCATACATTTGGAAATGTAAAAGAACTTTAAAAATAATATTTGTAGTTGTATAATTGAGATGCTAGCTCGAGTTAATTAGTGTTCATATCTATTTGAAAGTCTTGTGGGTTGAATTGAAGTTTTAATTAATAATGATAATGAAAGCACAAAGTGAAATTGCTGGATGCAACTAAGTGGCAGCCATGATAAGGATTGGATGGCTGGGGAACATTGAGATAGTCTCAGTGTTGCATCATTTGATTTAATAACCTTAAAGTTATAAAATTCACCAAACCACAGCTTCTGTGTTTAAAGTGAAAGGACGGCGATTTATCCCCAGGAGCTCAATGATGAGATTCATGGCATTTCAGATTTAATCAATGGAGATTAATAAAAGTGGGCATATGCTCTTCTTCTTCTTCTTCTTTTTCCAAACTAAGATAGCATCATATTGCAATCAAAATGAAATTAAAAACACTAATAAAAACCAGTCCAAGCAACCAAATTAAAGGAAACACATCAGACTTAGTCGATCATAAACAACGAAAAACAAGTAATTAAAAGATTAACATTACAGTAAGAGCAGACTCTTAACACCAACAATGAAGAATGCCTTTGTATGCAACGGAGCTCGATGAACCCAATTGAACAGGTAAGAGCAATCCAATGAAACTTTGACTAACTACAAATCTGCCAAATATGCCTCCAAGGGAGATTATTTAATTCATACAACGTAATGGTTTCTGACCAATTTCAAGTGGGCATATCCTCTTAATTAGTGATAATAATTAAATAATCTGGAATAGTGGCGCATGCAATCATATTTCAGAGATGCGCACTGATTATATTTTTTTAATTGGCAATAATTGTAGTTTTCTTGAACTTGGACGTGATTTTTCATCAATGGCAGATACCTCCGAACAGAAACATACAAATTACAATAATAATAATAATGTTGCTGCATTTTTGGGTCACAATCAACAGAACAGAAGATGGATTTTAGTCTGAATATAGTAATAAGAAAGAAGCTTAGACAAATCAGAACCCACTTCGGTTCTAAACTTCTAATATTTAAGATAGTATTTAATTATGGTGTAACAACTAGAACGTGATAACAACTAGAACGTGATCTAAATCAACTACGGATTATGTATGTTGGTCTAATGAGGTTTATAACAGCTGTTAGGCACTATATTAAGTGTTCGTATGAAGTAAAGATTAAGATCGGTTTGGCTGATCGAAAGTTTGTCATTGTGTACAATTCACCATGAGAAATGATTTTTGCCACCTTTTCTTTCCAGAATTTCAATTATTTTGTCTTGCAGAACCGCACTAATACAATTTTTTCTGTTTATGGATGAAGATGTATAGTCTCCACCAAATTCTTTATTGTTTTTTATATGTATTTTAATGGCACTCATTGAAGAGAAGATTTTTTTTTTGTCTACAAAAAAAAAGAAGGAAAGAAGAATTTTAGAATTAAAAAAGAAGTGAAACGCAGTGAAAATGGAGAAAGGAAAGCAATTAGTGTTTAAAAGATCAGGAAGAGAAAGGGAGATGGGTTTGCATTATATTTATTTATTATTGAGCTGTTGAGAGTGCATTGAACATAAAATATTTTCTTTTTTTCTTTTCTGGATTAAATAAAATAGGCATCAATCAAAAGACAAATAAATAAGCAAATATATTGAAGATAAGGGAAGAGTTTAATTTATAACTATTAAAATGATTGTATTCTTGCCCATGTAAGGAAGTGAGGTTAAACATGTCTCTCTCTCTGTGGGTTTTTTTTTTTTGAAAAATAAATTAGAGTGAGTTTGGACATAACAAGAAAGGATAAAGCTTGGAAGGCACCCAAACCAAAAATAATAAGGAAAAAAAGGAGGGGGTGATTGATGAGTACATAAAAATATTCATTTTCTGTATAAAAAAATATTCATTTTAATTCAATAGAAATGGAGCTATGGGCCGAGGTGGGTCCACCAATCATTAATCAAGGCCTCCTATCTATGACATATTGGATGTTTGGGTTTTACTCAAATAATTATTTTTATATGATTAATAAGATGAAGTTCCTTTCACATGTTTAGTTTGCACAATCATAAAAGTATTTTTTTCTAAACTAATTCAACCAGACACTATGCATGTGTCTCTCATTTTTACACAATTTAGCTGTGTTGAAAAGATATTCTGAGACAAGTCTCACACTTTAAAAAAATATTACCTTAATATGAAAGCAGATTGATTTTTTTAAAAAATTAACTTATAATATAAATTCTAAATTTTTGTATGTATTATTAAATTATATATTAACTTACAAGTAACAAAAAATACTTTAGACAAAAGTTATGAATTCATCAAATAATTAACTCCTTAATGTACTAAAAAAAGTTGATTGCTTCTAATATTAAGGACAGCATACACTACTAATTAAAAAATATTTATGAATTACATATAAATAAATATTTCATTTACAGGATGGGTATGTATGTGCATCTAGTTTTCCTGCTAGTGTGGCGCACTGTCCAAAACTAAACACCGAATCTTCGTATTAATGCTTCTTTCACCTCCTTTCCTTTGCCCTCCTATTCACGCTATTTACACTCTTTTTCTGAACCCTTTTGAATACAGAGCCCATCAATTTACCACTATCCTTGTTCAATATTTATCTTCTAAATATATATAATGATAATTGCAAAATGTTTTATAAGTCATAATTTTATCTTGCAAAAAAAGTTCACAGGAAAAAGGGGTGCCGATGACATCGCTAGGATTCGTCGACAACGAAAATATCCAAATTTGTGACATCCAGGCATCATAACATCTCAATCGAACAATAGTGGCGTAGCATCTCAGATGAACCCTACGTCCAAGAAAAACAGAATGAAAACAATAGTGCAACAACCAAACAAGTTCTCAAATTTAACCAGTCAGTGATCAAGCCTCGTAACTTTCAATGGATGTACATTAGCAGAACAATATGGGAGTTTCCACATGGATCAGAAGAAAAATAAGAAGGACGTGCTGATCCAATTGATAATAAAAGATCCAATCCATCCCTCATACAATGCAATAACATCTCCCTATTTGCAGTGTTTAAGAGTTGGAACCTCGAAGTAAGAACAAGTTATATGGATATCCTACTCTAGCAATCCTTTGTTATATTTGAGGCTATACCAGAATTATGAAAATGGGAAAGCTATGAATAATCAATTTCATTCCCAGATCATGCCTCATTGGTGGTTGGAATCAGTTGAAACATCGAATCCAGGAGGTATAAAAACAACATCCTCCCATGTAGAACTTTCCTGCAAAGTCATATTAATTGTTATCGCCAATTTAGGATAGAGGATAATATATAACATGTTAAGATGATTTCTTCTTAACTAGCGTTCAAGCTCACCTTCATTCCGTTTATTACTTCCTCAAGAACAGCAACCTGAAAAATATAACTCATTAGTTCACTAAATCAGTTAGCCAGCCATTGAGGAGACTGCCCTCATACTAGCCTTTCTCCACCAGCAGGTCCTTGGGAAAACTTATTTTATTCTGGCATAGATGGTAGACATGCCTTTATTATCTTGGTTTCAATAGTGACCCTTAATGAGCATTGTTTCATATTTACCATAGCTAATGTAGTCTGTACCTGGATTTCTCCGGGTCTGAAGATAGGATTTAATTGATTCTGCTGATTGGAAGCCCTTTGAAGCGAATTTTCCAAATCCTCCTGCAAAATTCCAGAAGATGAGAACCAAATAATTTTCAGTTGGAATACTAGTGCCTTACAGAAGGTGAATCAGGACAGGTACTTCAACTACACCTTTCTAAAGAAAAATGGACGATATCTCTTCTTCTCACTCTTTAGTACCAGACTTTTGGACTGAAAAATCAACCAAGGATACAATTCAGAACTTCCAGCAAGAGTATAACTGAGAGACATTCGCATAAATGAAGCATAATCATAAAATATTATGACAATAAACAGTATCACAAGTACTAGTGTTTGAAAGTAGAGCAAATCAAATTCACAGTGCCTTTGTAGACCATATATTACTAAACGTCATAAACCTATTAAACATACAGTATATGCATGGATCCTGTTCCTTCAAGCACTCAAAAAGGTTATATCTGAGTCAAATATCTCAGAAAGTAGCACTCACTGTATATGCATGTGTGGTCACTCTCACTAGTGCTATTTCATGGCTCTTTAAGCTTCTACAAGGCTATTGGGAGTAGGCTTAAGTTAATTGTTCACACCTCATAAGTAAGAGAATAGATGCAGGATAGAAATAGGGAACCTCTGTATTGTGGGTTAAAGATGTCTCTACAGTTTTCAGCAATCTAAAAGAGTCGTAACCATAATTGTGGAAGGCATGGATAATGATTTAGGAGGATCAGAGAGTGTCCAGAGCTTGCTGGAATTTTTTGGTAGCAGTAAATAAACAGAATTTCAGATGGCCTAGATTTAGGGTCCTATGGACCAAACACATGAAAATTTTCATAATTGCATGCTCTGACCTCCGTGAGAATGAATTTTCTTTAGGCTGCCAGCATGAAATAACAAAAGGAATTCCAGGATGTCATGCTCATGCATATATTGGAAACAACAGCACACAATAATAGCAAGAGGGATGACAGGGAAAGTAAGGAAGCTTGGCTCACAAGTGTTCCACCTACAAGCTGTCAATTCTAATAAACTCAAATAATGTAAACGCAGTTCTCAACTCTGCTTACTTTGACAGCTACATTTATGACTAACTAATCCTAACTAAATGAGACTTTGTTCAGGAATAAATTCAAGAAAAAACAGAAGAAGAAAATATGCAATTCCCTAACAAATAAGTAAATCAAGCACTTTTTTTGCCAACAAGTAAATCAAGCATAAGAACCAACAATCCAACATGCAATGCCATTCCAACTTAGATTGGAATAGAGAATTCGAAGAAATACTTCAGTTTCAAACAAGATCAAATTTGTTTAATAAACTCATATGCCGCAGCAGCACTTGCAAATAGCAACTACAGAGAGCATGATATGCTCTGAAATGTAGAATACGCCAGATTACAGGATGAGTACAATTTTCATGATCATATCAAAATTACAACACATTCAGCAACACTCAAATTCCAGAATATGAGCTATCTATCCTGTATTATGGCAGCCAACTGAGAAAGAAAAAATTGAAATCCAATAATCAGCAGGACCAAAAATAACTGGATTCCAAAGGCACCCAACCTCATCCCCAACCCCCTTCCTTAAAAAAGAAAAAATAAAAAGGAGAATAAGAACAGAGACAAGGAGTGAGACTAAAGATTGCAGATTTCAATGTCATTAATTTTCTCCTTTAACTTGACCGTGAAGGCAAGGGAAAGGAGGTACATATTCTCAGGTTTTCCTCTACTGATAAATAAACTCATATTACTATTCCCTCCGCCACGTTGAAGCATATATTAATCCTTTCTTTAATTTTCTCAGATCATTAAACTGATAAACTCATATTACATATTCTCAGGTCATTAATTTTCTCTCTCTGTTTTTTTTAATCCTTTCTTTATACCTTCAACTAAATTTTACATCCTCGAAAGTATAAATGCTCTTTAATCATATAACGTTAATGTGCTGCAAAGCATTTTGATCCAAAACAAAAGACATATTTCAAAACGTTCACGAATCCTGTCAACAGATTGCAGCATAGAAAATAAGCCACAAACGACATATCCAGATTGAAAACGAAACCTGGAAAACTGGAATGCCGGAAAAGCTGTTGGAAGCAAAGCCAGACTTCTCCCTTTCCTGTAAATCACAAACCACTCATAGCCATCACTGCATAGCTCAAGTGTCAGGTCATCCAGCAAATTTCACCAGTTCACAGCCATCACATTTTCAACATGCAAGACTAGCGTTGGGAAAAAATGGACTAACTGGCCAGTTTGATTAAAAAAGATATGGCCTGTCAATCTGTCCAGTCAACCTCCAGTTGCTGGAATTGGTGAAAATCCAAAGCTTTTACTTAATTTACTTCTACTGAATCGCACAGATGGGAATATGAACTCTGCAGAGGACAATTTGAAATGTGGTGTGTATCCAAGCCCAATCTATGACATGTGTTTTTGACTGCAAAACTATCAACTGACTACCAGACACGGACAAGCATTCTTCCACAGACATATTCATCACTGTAAATAGTTTGTCCCTTAGTTTGGTATATTTCAGATATTTTCACCGAGAATAACAGCAGCAATTATATTTCAGAATATTTTAGCCGAGAATAAGAGCAGCAATAGCAACGATGATGGTAATGACAGTAATAGTATAAATAATAGTGAAGCATTATAGGATGAGAAACGAATAAATATTAAATCATTTTTCACAATAGACATCAAACTGAAACAAAAATCATAGTTATTTCAGTTCTCGAAATAACATGCATTCGAGTCATTCAGACCAATGTAGAACACCATACATAACAAAAGTGTAGTGAAAAGATAACACGACGAAGTTATGAACCACGCACTCTCAGAGCATTCTGTACTTGAGAAGACTCTGGAATCAATCGGAAGGCTACCCCATCGACCTTGAGCTGAAAGACCTGCACAAAAGACGCCAGAGTAACACATAGCTTCCACTTCTTTTTTTTTTTTTTAAAAAAAGGACAGAAAAGAAAAGAAAATCCTCACGAAGTCAAAAACAGCCGCGAGCGTCAACCTTATTCAAAGCAACAGGCACGACTTTGGAACCACTTCTCATTTCCGGGTCAATACTTTTAACTTGCTCGAGAAGAGCCTCAGCATCTTCTCTCTTGAAGCAAAACAACCCAAGATTCTTGCCGGTTGAGGTGCCCGAAACCAGCACGAATTCTTCGGCAGCATTGCTGAGTGCATAGACAGGCACGCCCGCCAAACGCTCTTCGATGGCTTCGGTCGACAAGGCCCTTGCAGGGCGTCGAGACTCAGTATTGCTTTGGGCAAGGGACGCCCAAGCCGGGCTTCTCCTCGGAGAACAGGTGAGATAAAAATTGGTCATGCCGTCATCTAAGGCACGCTTTGCATGGCACTGAAGATCGGACAGGGTGCTTCGGAGGTCGAGGAATGGAAGATGGGTAAGGTTATGGGCAAGAGCAGAACAACGCCACTGAAGGTCGGCGAAAACATTGCGGAGGTGGAGCTGTGTTTGCTCTGATAGTGAGAAAAATTTGGCTGCATCGGAGCTACCGAAGTTCATGGCGTGGGGAAAGCGAGAGAATTATGGTGGGAAGAGAGGCGAAGAAAGTGAGAGAGAGTGTGAGGGAGCTGAGAGGTGCCTTGCTTGATGCAGAGAAAAGGGTCAAGGCTGGGAAGCCGAAAGCAAAAGGGCCCCGAAGCGAGAAATTGAGGACGCAGGCTTGATTGTGTAATTAACGAAAAATTCAGGAATCAACGGGCTATTTTCTCTTTCTGGCACAAGGGCTTTGAGAAAATCCATACAAATGAGCCTTGTCTAAATCTCATTTGTGCTTTGAGAACACAGAAAATTCCCAATAAAGCGGCCCAATGGGCTTTAGGATAAAAGGCCATGTAAGGTTACCGGTTGCGGGCCAAGCCCATTCATTTCCCTAAAATATGGATTGAGTGAGAGAGAAGCGAATGAATGAATGAATGAATGAATGATAAAGTAAGAGAGAGGCAGGGAACAAAAGATGCGGAAATGCGAACCGAAATAAATAAATAAATAATAATGGAATGAGGGTGGGGAGGGAGGCCCAGCCGGTGTTGGAGAAGACAAACATGCCCCCAATGATTTCATTCAGTGGAATGACTTGTCATGCAGTTCACTGTGTAATAAATTTAAACAAAAACAATGTATTCACCTTTAAATAACTAACTAACTTATATTATCTTTAAAGCCACGCTCCACCCAAACCTCAACTCTAATTAATTAATTTCCATTTCCTTCCAACCACCGTGCCGGTTTCAAACCCCCCCAAACTTATTACTGTTCCTCTCTTTCCTTTCATTTTTTTTGGGCCATCTTTATTAAAAACTCTCTAGCCGCACAGCTACTGATATCACCGCCTTCAATTCATTCTGAATTCCCCTGTATTATTAAGTATTTCGGCCAACAACAACAAAAATCGTAAATCTGTATTATATAAGTGTGAATGTCGATAAAATTCTTTGAATTATCTCCCTTTGAATGTCCAAACTCGATAACCTCTCACAGCCCTTAAACTTCCGCATCTTCCACTTTATAACCCTCCTATCTCTCTCATGAATAATTTTTAAGAGCTTTTATTTCATAGTTTAAATGTTATGTATTGTATGTAAATTCATTTTGTGTAACTTATGGTTTAGGATTCTGAATGCCCCCCCCCCAACCCACCCCCAAAGAAACCGGTCCTGCTGATTTATAATTATTTGAGATTGCATTCAGAGCCAGTCATTTTTTAATTTGTGTGTGTGGCCTCTGATTAGTACTGGTTATTGCTTTATTTAAAATATATGTGTGTGTTTTTAAAAGCATATATCTGATGCGTATGTACTCTCCCATTAACATGCATATTGCTGCCATTTTATATATCATTCGTCCTTTTTTTTTTATCAGGGACAGGGAGGGAGCACACTAAGGGCATGTTTGGAAGTCACTCCCAGAATAACTTTTACGGATTTCGATGTAAAACTTCAATTTTAGAGTATAGCTTTTACGGAATTTGAAATAAAAAGTCGGCAGCAAAGAAGAGAGAGAGAGAAATAAAAGTAGGAAAGAGATAATTTAGTATAATAGATGGTGTGATTTGATAACAAGATAACTTTTTCAAAACCTAGGTTTCAAACCGAGATTTTGTGTTTAAAATAACTTTTCTGAAAAATACGAGTATTTAGACAAAATTTATATTTTGAATTAAAATCTAGATTTTGAAATCAAACCTAAATTGCACGAATCACATCCAAACAAGTTATAAATCAGAGTCAACGGAAAACACCACTAACAAAACGGTGCGTGCGTGCCTCCAGAGGCAGTCGAACGACCGTTAACATTTATTAATTGCAATAAACATTACTTAACATCATGTATTAGTTGCATGTATATCCCTAAATGAATGCAATATATATATAATCGGCATTTTATTTTATTTTCGTATTTTTAATTTATTCTATTAAAATTTGCCCCCATTCATATCAATCAGCCTTGACGTACGTTTCAGAAGTATGCATGGGACGTCTCAGAAAATACCCTGCTCAGGGGCATCACACTGCCACATCGATTCTATGAATTAAATGAACGTAAAACAAAAAAATAAAATAAAATAAAAAACTCAAAAGCATATAGAAACTGAGCGTAATAAAAACATATACGGTATCCGGTTGAGAACGCGGTACATAAGTACTTTTACGTAAGTCGAGGTAAATATATGAATGAGATTATTTTATTTTACAGAAAAATACTGTTGGACGTACTTTTGAAGAGTAAATAAACTTTTACAAACAAACATATTGATTTGCTGCAATTAGGATGCTGCTTCGTGTTCTCGAACAGGTGAAGTTTGATTTTGTCATTTTCTATTTACAGTTATAGTTACATTTATAAGTTAAACATTATGTACGGAGAAGGGCGAGGGGTAATCAGAATCAAGATTAGGAATTTAAATGTAACAAAAAAAAAATGTACATGCAATATAAATATCGTCAGGCCGCTGAAGCTTTTTTATTAATTGACAAGTAAATATGCCCTGACGATAATATATATATATATATTTGTGGCCATGAAGTACGTCCGTACGTCAAATGGATAGTTCTACTGTGTCGGCGATGGAATCCAAAGTCCAGACATGGCGGAGAAGCCTGCAAACCAGCAAACCAACAAACTCTCACTTCTTTTTCATTCCCATTTCCCTTTATTAATTCCTCATTTAATCTGTCAAGTAATCCTCACGTGTCCCACAAATAAATATTCATTTTTTTGAAAAGGACAATATGATGAGCATGCTAACATGAGCTAAGGGTGTGTTTGAAAATTTTTAGGAGAACAGAGTTTACGAATTTTAAAATATTTTTATGAATTTTAAAATATTTTTTATAGATTTTAAAATATTTTTTACCTTTATCTACGTACCCGTGGGAAATAAGTGATTTCCAAGCAATCACAATATTATAAAATAAATAAAGCTAAAATGCAACCGATCCATTCATTCTAAAGCATGAACATAGTAAAGGAGTGGTGATTCCAAACAGGTTTTATTTTTTAAAAAAACTAGTCCGTCAGATCTGCTCTCTTCCTGTTTGAAATATAGGGACAGTATAAAGTTTAAAAATACTACTATGTTATGTAAATATAACATAATTTTTATATGAGAGAATTAAAACACTCTTTTAAATTCAAAAATTAAAAATCTTTCCAAAAAAAAAACTTCACTTCATTTCTAGAACATCCCGATCAACCCAGAAAATCTTCACTTCATTTCAAAAAAGAAATCTCCATCTCCATGGAATAAACATGTAAAAAAATCTCCATTCCCCCTGCAGCTCGTGTAAAAAAAAAAATCTCTAGAACCGTCTTGTTCATCGGCTTCCTGAAAAAAAGTTGCAGCTCCAAATGATGTGTCCATTATGTGGTTCATCGTATCAATGGCTTCGCCTTTGTTAGTGGAGGTCGCCATCAGAGTTACATAAGATAAAGGGGAGAGAGAAGGTGGAGACGCCATGGGTTGTTGGAGGTCACCATCGTCACATATCGGGATCTTAATATTGAAGATGAAGTCATGGATGGGGATCTCGTCACTGTTGCGGCTGGTTGGAGATCCTCATCATCATTGCTGGAAGTTAATGAACCGTTTAGAAGTAAAGTAGAGAAGTACCTTTACTCGAACGGAGGTAAATCCGTGAATGAGGCTATCTTGTTTTACAAAAATCATGGTTGAACTTGCGTTTAGCTTTTACAACCACACTATCAAACAAGCACAATGAGGGCACCTGGTTGGTATGATAGAGGCCAAATTTATTAATTTTGAAGGATTAGCTTACACACAAAAAGTAGTATAGATAATACGAGTTGGGATCGCCAGCGATTGGCGGGTTCGTCAGCCCGCCACGCCCAACCCATCCAGCCACCTATGTATATTTTTAAATTTTTTATTTTAAAATAATATGTTGCATATTTTTTTACATTTTTCATCTTAATATATTTTTCCTCTAAAGTATGATAAATAATGCTTAATACATTCAAAAATAGTATATAATATATTATTTTTCATATCAACTTTCTATAATACTATATTTAAAATTATAACAACACATTAACATTTATATTTTTATTTTAAAACATACAAAAATGTTTTTATTGAAAATGTATTCATAGAAAAAAATCATATGAATCAATTAATACGATATGATTATCCAATCTCATGAAAAAATTGAACAAAAAAATAAAAAAAATATATATGTTGGTGGGTTGGCCTGCAAGTTGAGGTGCGGGCTGACCTGTATTACTGGTACTAACAGAAAGTCAATTTGATGAGCTTACGGATGTATTAAACAAGCTTAAAGTATGAAATTGATTTTCATGTCCTTATCCTAACCAAACGGCTCTAAGTGGTGTTGTAAACATTGAATGCGAGGTCATGATCGATGTGACCCATTATCCCGTTTCGTAGATTGCATATGATATCAGGCAGCCATCAAAATTGGAAGGGGCACTGCATATATAAAATCACTCTCACATATTTATTTTAAAATTTGTGTTCGTTCTCTTAAAGAACTATCCAAACAAACCTTATATCTCTCTTAAGTACTCATCCAAACCCAAAAAAACGAAAAGAAACAAATACTAACGAGTCTCAGTGTCCTTCATATATTCCACCGCATACAAAAAAGGGTGACCTCCCCAAAGAAGCTTCCTGGCAAAGGTGGGAAATGAAAGTTAGCTTTTAATAAAGCTACTTTCAAAATTTAGATTTATTATAAAATTTAGATTTTGTTCAAACGCACAAATTTTTTAGATAAACTATTTTGGTTACAAAACCTCGGTTTGAAACATAAGTTTTAAAATATATATTTTTTTATACTTTTCATCTTTTCTACTTTTTTCCTTATTTTTTCTTTTTACCACTTTTTTCTTTCTCTTATCTCTTTCATACTTTTTATTCTTTATTTTTCTCTTGTCCATCTACTTTTTGCCTCGGATCCGTAAAATCTAAAAATTTACCAAACATTAATCACTTTTTAAAACTTTGATTCTGCCTCATAAAATTTATTTTTCAAAACCTAAATGTTAGTTCAAAATTTGTAAAATTTATTTTTAAAATTGCTTACAAATAAACCATAAATAAATTAGAGTGTTTATAGTACTGAAGCATTGGCTTGGACAGTTTTGGAATGAGCCGTCATGATTGGCGATAAGTATACTGTATCCTATGCCTTGGAAGTTACATGTGTATAAATATGGCTGGGACTGGGAAGCTCACCACCAGCTAAAGACAAGACATGGTACTGCGTGTATATATATATATATTGGATCCGTTTGACAACATGGTAGAGAAGTACTTATAGGTACTTTCACACAAATCGTGGTAAATATATGGAGGAGATTATTTTATTTTACAAAAAAATATTATTAAACATGATTATAAGTGTTTTTGATAATTTGCCAAACTAAACCCACACTATCCAAACTACTTGCAAACTCGTATTTTTTTGGGGTTGTTAATCGAATTGCATAGTTGTATTCTGATAAGCCAGTTTGGCTTCGTGTCCCTCGTCCAGCGTTCACTTCATTGGCCGTCATCATTTCAAATGTCACTGTCTCGTGAGTCTAGCATTTCTGACGATAACCGACCAAGCCTCGAAAGGGAACTTGATTACAAATCTTAGCACTTTACACCGTTGGTGGGGATTAGTGTTCACAGAAGTGATTTTTATCTTACCCACTCTCTGCAAACTCGAAGATGGCTTAAGGGGAAAGAAATCGATTTTATATATTTGGATAAACGTTGATCAAATTATACTAACAATGTTTAAATTTATTTTAGAATTTTTTAATATGAATATTGCACTGAAAGTTTTAAGAGGAGGTAAAATTGATTTCACTTGTCAATAATCAACATCAATTTTTTTTATGGTTAAGAAATTTATTTAAAAATTTTAGAATAAATTTACCCATTAATATTAAATAATATATTGAAAAGTTATTTTTCAAAAAATTACTCCACGATGGTCATGTCAATGCGGTGGAAAGTTGTCACGGGCACGGCGCACGAGCTCCGGGAAGTTTCTATCCTCTGTGATCCACCCCAATAGGCTTATCGTGTTTTCGCTGCATGATATTTTTTGACCCTTTGACATCGCTGAAAAGACCTGGGGATAGGCCTGTATCGTGAATAGTCAAGATTGAAAAAGAAAGCGTGGGTAGGTCAATCGTGTTTGTTGTGTTCTGGGGAATGTGTACCACTGCATCTTTGTACCATTCTGCTCTCGCTGGTCTGGTCGCTCCCCACTCTGGTGTCTCCACTTCCACCAACTAGTCCTTCTTCATCCATCTGCTCCATTCCCTCTCTCGTAACTCATTCTTCGTCCGCCTGCTTTTTGCTTCGTGGGTCTCCTCTAATCTGATCCATTGCCCGGGTCTTCTTGTACATGGATAACCAAGATCATAGACGAACTGACACTCCAGGTGCTTTCAGCTCTTCCCATTTTTCTCTAGCAAGTCTCTGAGTCTGTCTTGTTTTTCTCAATCTTTCTGTTTCTTTCTTTCTCTCCTTTTTTACATACCAGTTTATCTTTCTGCTTTCTTTTAAGGAGAAGTCTCTGTCTTTCTGGTTTTTCTAAAGGAGAAGTCTTTGTCTTTCGATTTTCTTTATTTTTGAAAAAAACTTGTATCTGGTTTTTTTTTGGGAGTTTCTGAAATGGAAGATTTTGATGGTCCTTGGTTGATTTTGAAGGGCACGAGAGTCATGTAGTTCATTTTTGCCACAAATGTGGATGGCCCTTCCCAAATCCACATCCAAGTGCCAAACACAGGCGAGCTCACAAGAGGATCTGTGGAACCATTGAAGGTTACAAATTGTTCGACTCAGATGGACATGCTCATGCCTCAGATGATTCTGACGATGATCACAAGATGCCAAGTCAGTCAAATACTATATTTTATATTTTTACTAAGAAATACCCGTGACTGAACTGACTTTTGTTCTTAAGTGAGATCGACTCCCTCTAGCGAAATAAATTAATCTTCCGTTCGTGTTTATTTAATTTATTTTCTGCAGAAACAAGTTTACTGATGATATCTTGATGTGTATGAAATTTGATGTGTCAGGTCCAAAACCTGCCATGGAAATGGGTAAAAATGAGAAGGATGGTGGTGGGATCGGAGAAAAAATAAATAGATCAGAAGATGAGGTGTTTTCAGATGCTGTTGCAGACTTTTCAGATGGTGGATTGAGGTCGGATTCAGCAAATAATGCGGAAAAATTTGACAGAAAGGATCCAAAACTTTCAGAGCTATCCAAAAATGAAGTTTTTGACGGTGAGCTTCATCATTATTTACTGGAATACTTGATTGATTGTCTGCAATTTACCCCCCCAACATCTCACACGCACAAAATTGACAGATACATTTTTTAAGTTATTTCTGATTAGCTGATTTGTTAGTTCAATTAAGAACTGGATATCTGGTTTTCTTGATCTCTCATATTTATCAGTATGCAGCTATTACTTTGCAAGCGATCCAGCATTTCACACCCGTGCTTTTGTTTTTCCTCTTAATGTTGTAGCATCATGCTCTTAGGTGACTGTTAATTTGAGTGGGTGCTATTTTATGTTAAATATGATTCATCATTGTCGCGGTATACTAAAACTGCTTCTATAATTTATTTAAAAAATTAGTTTGATGAGGAATTCAACCATACTTGTTTGTAGGTACTTCTTGACATGTTCTTTTATATGTATCGATAAGCTATGGTTAATTGGAAAATGTGAGTTGTTTTCCATGATTGATTTGTTTCTTCAATGCGTTAACATTTACTTTCTCAGCTGCAAGTGTGAGCCAGTTAATTGTCAAGTCGAGTGAGAACCTCCAAATGCAAAACCCTGAAGCTTCAAAAATGGAAGAGCTTGAGGCAGGAAAAACATCGGAGTTGCTGGGTCAGTCATCAGGCTGTATCGTGGAGCCATCATCATTAACTGATTCAGATTTGAAGTCTGAGGCATCAACTGTTTTGCATAGTTATGATCCCTTGGGTATTCCAAGCAACTCACATCACAGCGAAGCTAGCAAAGCTGAAGCCATGCCTGATGTAATTCCAGAAATCAGTAAACATGTGACGGATAGCAATTTGAGTTCTGTTGCAGAGACTAATTTGAAAGGAATGGATGATGTTGAATCAGACACAGACATGGTTGAGATTGCAAAATCTTCTAGTAATGTTGTTGATGAAATAAGTGAGAAGTATTCTAAAATAGAGGTCAGTGATGAGGTAACCTCAAGTGGTGAAATATCTGAGGGAGCTGCTACACTTGATGAAGAAGATAATACCAATACATCTTCTGTGGTGCCTCAAGATAATGTTCTTCCTTCTGATGCAGATTCTGATGCTGACATGAATGCTTCTACTGATGTTCAGATGGAGTCAAAGCATATGCCACAGTTTGCTACCTCTCCTGATCCAGTCAATGCTTTTCAGGAAAAGGGAGGAGGAGGTATTAATGTTTTTACACTGTCTAATCCTGATTTAGCTCATTCCCAGAGTGAGTTTGAAAATTGCAAGGGTCTGGAAAGTGAAGCGGCCGTACAAAATCCTTTAAGCTCACACTTATCGGAATCACTGAAGCATGTGGAGGATGACTTGAAGCTAACTTCATCTGTGACTGAAGAGTGCCATTTCAATTCCAAATCAAACCAACTCGGTGAAGAAAAAGAGGTTCTCTGTCCTGATATGCATGTTCTGGATGATAGCATTAAGCAAGGGTGTATTAACTGTGAGACCATGGTTGAAGTGGCTTCTGAAGAGCATACTGAAGTTTCTCCTGTTAAGCACACTGTTGATGCTGATCAAAGATTTATAGAAACTGGAGCCTCTGAGGATTCTATGAAGTCTGAGGTTAATAAGATTTGTACTATCAGCTCTTCCGAAGAACTGGGGTCTGATTATGTTGGTAAAGATCTACAGCACAGGAATTTATTGGAAGGTAGTGTTATGGTCGCATCTGATGATTCTGAAGATTTTAAAGATTGTGAGGAAGAAGTTTCACAAAAATCTTCCAACAATCGACACTCAACTGAAGCGTTTAAAGTTAAGGAAGATGGCTTGAAGGATACCGTTAATGAGGAAAATAGTTCTGATTTCAAGTCAAACCAATCAAGCAAAGGTGATATTATTTCTCCAGATGTGCATGTTTCAGATGATAACCTTAAGCAGGAGCAGGTCCGCCATGTATCTCAGGTTGAAGAGGCACTTGCTGAAGAGCAAGCTGTAGTTTATTCAGTCACATTGACAGCTGAAAGTAATCAAAGATCAGATGAAATTAGAGCCGTTATGAATACCGTGAACACTGCAAAGAATGAGAACCATATATCTGACTTCTCAGCAGAACAGAAGATCGAGGATGCTTACAAAAATTTTCAAGAGAAAAGTTTCCCTGAAGATGGTGTCCTGGCCTCATCTAAAGAGAATCTCAGAAATGTATCAATTGACTCCTCACCTGGTCAAACTAGTGTAGTTAACAGAGATGGAACGAGTCGTTGTGAGGAAAAAAGAAATGATTTAGATGGTGTAGTCTTGGACAGCAAACTAAAAGGAGGTGATGAGGAAAGTGATATAGGAATCAAGATGGGAACTTTTCAACCTAGTGGTCTCTTGCAATTGGAAGGGAAGACATCGAGTGATTTACTCAAGGCTGATGATGCCAGTGAAACTGGTAAAACAGAGAAATGCGATATGAATGATACTCATGGTTTGGGAGCCTCCCTTGTGAAAGATACTGTGTCACTCAATTCTCGTAGCACCCCATGTGAATCCCAAATTGTTTCAGAAGATGTAATGGATGGGCAAGCACGTAAACCAACAGGTATGGACAGCACATATATAGATGCCATATCAGGTATTACGGAAGGCACACAAGGAGATGAAACTATTGCCAGAAGCAATGTACAAGAAGAATGTGATACAGTTAGTGGTACTTATTCTAATTCACATCAACCACCAGATACAGACCCATCAAAGTCTGTAGAAAAACATGCCAGGGAACTTCCCCCACATTCTCATTTGGATACTGATCAATCTGTTCCTGCTGTTGAAGATAATACAGCTGTTGAGCCCAGTGGGGGAGCTTCTGGAACTAGTGTTGCGACTGCTTCAGATCGAAATGGTAATGGTTCGGTTAAATTTGGTTCATCTGTTCTTGATGCTTCTGTTGACTCCAGTAGTCGCTGCGACAGTTTGGAAGGAAACTGGGGCTCTGTTTCAGGTGCATATGTTTGTTGCATTACAATAGAATGCCTCCTGCACCATAGAAAGTTAACTGTTGGTGGATTTGCAACATACTTGACTGGTCAATGAAACCTCCTAATTTGCCATGGACCATGGTGCAAAGTTACAATTTTCAGTATAAACCAGTTTTAACCTAAATTCACATTTGGTTATTTAATCTCTGGTTTTTAAAACTTGAGGGACTGAGTGAAACTTCAATCTAAGTTAAAGGATGAAAAGTACAACTTCAATTGATTTTAGTTTTGATGAGAAGTCAAGATGTCAAATATTATTATAATGGTAATGTTACACGGCATGTTCATGGTTGTGTTAGTCATATTTTTTGTATAGAATTGTAAGCATCATTAGGTGGTTCCTACCCGACTCCAGTGTGTGTTAGAAGAGGAGGGAAACAAGTGATTAGTCACTGTAGGATAATTACTTTATCAGCATCTCATTTTGCATGTCCCTGATTATTATCAATATATAATGAGGTACAATTTGTCCACTTCATTTGTCGTATCTTGCATGTTGAATAATTATCTCCACTTATTTGTTTAGTCTGATGCTTACAAGAGGTTTCTTTAATCTTAGTTTGAGTCTGATGCTTATAAGAGGTTTCTTTAATCTTAGTTTGCTCTTTTAAAATCTGTGGGATAAATGGGAAAGATCTCATTTTCCGATCTCAACTTGCATTTTCCATTTAAAGCTTAAATATTTTTTTTTTTTGGCACTTTTTGGGAGGATATACCAATTGATTTACTTCATGATCTGCCAATCAGTTCTCTCTGTCCAATCTGATGCTCCAGCCATTATGGAAGGTGAAGCATTATCATCCACAGAAGCTGGGAAATCCAACTGGAATAGTTCAAAAGCTGCAACTCAGGGAACCCTATCTGAGAAACCAGATATGCTTGAACCACCATCCTTCATGACTTTGGTCGAACATGATCATGTGGTTGGTCCAAAAGCCGCTGCTTCAGAAGGCCATAAGGGAAATACCCCACAGCAATCAAGTCTTGCGTCTCCGCAGGCTGGTTGGTTTCCCACAATAACTCAAGTTGTTAATGATTCGCAAGGGAGAAAGAAGAATGAAGAAATTATTGCCAAGGTGACAAACTGGAGCACCAGTAAACAAAGCAGCACACCTTTGAAGAGCCTCCTGGGCGAGGCTGCCAATAGCAACAAGCCCAAGTCTCCAAAGTTGGAAGAGAATCAACTGTCTCCGAAAAATGGTAAAGTTGCAACAGATAGTAGTTCTGGATTGACAACTGTTAACTCCATCCTCGGCCCTGAATCGCCTGCTGCACAGACCGTGAGAGATGAGGCTGGAAAAGAATGGAACTCCCCAGCAAGATATCCTGCAGACATCAAGAGAGAGAAGAGGAAGGTCAAGAGCAGACCATACTGGGTACAGTTTGTATGTTGCTCTTCTGTTGATTCTCGGTGAATGCGAAGTGGAATATTGTTATTGGTGGTGAAATTAGCCTTATTCTCTCCACTCTGATGATATGATCTGCTTAAACAAGTAGGTCTGGTCATTCATGTGCTGTTTGTGGTATTATCGGTTTTAAGTAAGATTCGCTTTAGATATAAGGTACATATTTTGGTCCATATACCTTGATCTTCCTAGCCTCCTAGGAACATGATTGTGTATATTTTGTGGATCCACAGTCATATTTTTCTCGTACCAAAATTGAACTTGTCATATCATGGTTTGGTTCATTTTACCAACTGCCTCAATTCGATGGTATAGATGATCCTGTTTTGCCTTTCGAATTTCTTTATATAAAAAAATAAAGACAGTAAACTGCATTCATTTGTTTTCTTGAGTGACTATGAAAGATGAGAGCTATTTATAACTAACTAAATTTCAAGTGTAAGATGTTTCGTGAATATGTAATTTGAGAGATGCATTTTCATTATATTCCAAGACGAAAACTGATTACCACTCATGGAGATGTTTGTTGGTCATTCAATTTCTTTTAGCGCAATTAGTAAACGTTTGATGCGGAAGATACATAATAGACAAAATCAATAAATATGGTGGTTAGTTATGCAGGGTCATTGGTGATCCAGCTTTCTAGCTAATCATCATGCTTAAAAATATGTTGTGATGGTGACAGTAATCCCTAGTAATACAGGTTGGAAGCCCACTTGAGTGTTTGTATGCACGACATTGCTTAGTTACTTGTCAGTGTCATTTTGGTTGTCAGTCTTATTGTCATGTGACAGCTTGAATGCTTTTCTTATTTTCACTATGCAGAAACAGTACCCGAATGAGATGAGACAAGAACGAAATTTTAATAGGAAACCTAGCTGGTAAAAGAAACCCAACCAGAGAGGGAGTGGGGCACGTAAATATGTTAAACAGGACATCAGTTTTAACTGAGAAGTAGACAACAAGAGAGAGATCAAAGAAGATCAAAGAGCGTACGTTAAAGCTATAGTAAGGTTGATTTTGTGCGCAGATGGTAAGATCTCCATTGATCAAGGATAGTAATGAATAGTTTATTGTCTCCTATTACCTGGTTCTGATCCAATTTAGCATCCAAGCAATCTGTGTGACAGCAATTTGAAACATCCCGGATGTGGAACACGAAGTGGGGTTGGTGATAAGCCATCCAATCCAAATGTTAGGGGGTGGCCGCTCGTTGGAGTGGAGCTTTCAGAAGCAGGAGGAGGAGGAACTTGGTATGATGGACATGGAGTTTTAATCAGGTGGAGTAGTAAGCACGCGATGAATTTGATACTCATCAAATCTGGAACCTTTAGCTTTGGCCAATGGAATCCCATAATGAATGGTTTTTGGAATAGAAGAGAGAAATGGGAGAGATGTCACAACTGAGGAGCTTCAGAATAAAAACCATTCATGATGTGTCATAATTGACATGTTTGGCTGAGTTTCTAAGGAGCCCAAACGCACATTCAACAATGTTTTTTTGTAAAATAAAATAATCTCATTCACATATTTGCATCGATTTACATAAAGTACTTTTCTACTTCGTTTCTAAACGGGCCCAATGTAGCGGTGAGGTGAATGAGGTGGTTGGCGTTGGTAGTGATGGTGGAGGAAGGATCTCTCTCAATTTGAAAATCCAAGATTTGAATTGATATCTTTTCATTGAGTGCTCCTAAATTGCATTGATTTATCCTAAAGATTTTATTTCAATTGAAATTTGATTATTCACCATGTACGAGAATCCCTGCTAAGCATCTATAGGTGAATGGTTAAAGGGCCCAAGAACCCAAGTACTCTCTTTCGGATCTAGGGAAGAGCTCTCAGACACCTTTTTTTCTTTTGGAAGATACATGAGTGAAACAATCAAGAGAAGGAAGTGGCTTAAGAATTTGACGAAAGTGGTAGAATTATAAATTGATAAAATATTTGATAATAAAACAATTTTACTTCTATGAAACTTGTACTAGTTCCTAGGGATAGGCATGGAACCTAATTTCATCATTTTTATAGAATTGGATTCTCACATACCAAATATGCCCACTTTTCAATTTCAACCCCAATTCCACCTTTCAACCTTCAACCTTTAGTTTCATGGCAACAAACGGGGCATAATGTTAATCATGAAAGGGTTTCTTGGATGAATTTGAACTTCTAATGATACAAAACATAGCCTACGTGTATCAAGAAAAAGGAGAAGAAAGATTCCACTTTCTGGATAAAAGCATTCAGGAAAAAAACTTTAATTGTAAAAATCGAGGTTAAGAGCATGGGAGTCCAAACTTTAATTGTATTTCATCTTGAATGTTCATTAAATAAGGAGAATTTCTGGTAATCCCCGCTTATGTGACTTTATTTCAAATAAGCATCAAAAGATTTTGAAATTACACTGTACTATTAAAAGACCATATAGAATTATATTTTGATATCACATGACCATAATATTGTGTATCTTTTTTAACAACAATAATAAATACAAAATTTTAACAGCTCATACAAAAACTTAGAAGTGTTAAATTTACGAGTAGATACAAGTATTTTAATAACTAACAATATAAAAATTCACAAGTATACATATAAAAATTCAAAACTCCTAATTTACAGTAGCTTCAAACATTTACAAAACAGATAAATCATTAAATTATAATTTTCTTCTAAAATATTTATATGTATAGTTAAATTATATGAGTATATCATTTTATAAATCACACAAATTAATTAAAAAATAATAATAAATATATCAGTTAATTAACTTTTTTAATGTTATTAAAATCAATGAACTTTTGTATAAAGGATCAAATGTAATATTTTATTTCAGGAAAATTACTCCATTGAAAAATTTATTTCATTGATGAGGAGGATATTGATCCTTCTAGTTCCATGCAATAAAACTTTCAACATGGAACTTTTCCCCATTCTCCAAGAACTTTTTGATTCTTGAGTAAGAGGTTGTTTGGATGTGAGGTTGAAAATAATTTTTACAGATTCCGAGGTAAAATCTAGATTTTGAAGAATAGATTTTGGAAAATAGTTTTTACAGATTCCGAGGCAAAACCTAAGTTTTGAAAAGTGATTTGAGAAGTTATTAGCTTTTACGGATTACGAGGTAAAAAAGTGGGTAGGAAAGAGGAAAGTAGGCAAGAGAAAGAAAGAAAAAGTAGGAAAGAGAAAATCTAGATTTCAAACTGAGGTTTTGTAACCAAAATAGCTTTTGGGAAAAGTTTTTTTCCTTGGACAAAACCTTAGTTTTGAGGTAAAATTTAGGTTTTAAAACTAAACTTAGATTCTAGAATTGATTCTCAAACAAGCCTTGAAAGCAAAGCCCATTTTCTCTCGACTGATTGCAAAGCATAAAAAAATCGTATTGGCAAATGGCGGGGGTTAACTAAAATTGTTCGTTGTATCAAATTCTCGTGGGCGCCAAGGCCAAGGAGGATGAGAGAGCGCCAAGCTGCTCACTCAAATGGCGACTGTGGCGAGTCCGATTTCCATTGTTCATCTCCGCTTCAAGTGCTGCACAATAGCGAGACCTAGCAAACCCCTCATTCCTCAAATTCTTCCCCAAATTAGTTCCCTTCTCAAATCCGTCTGTCCCCTGTTCGTGTCTCACCAACTGATACATTTTCACACAGTGATTCCCTACTGCACAAAACCCTTCTTGTTGAGACTTACCATGAGCATCGCATCCTCAAATCCTAATTGCGAAAGCTTCAGAAATCAGAAGCAACATTCAAACCCTCTCCACATACTCCAACAAGATGGACATTGGTCCAAAGACCGGTTCTGGGCCGTCGTCAGGTTTCTTATACGGGCCTCCAGATCCGAAGAAATCCTTCAGGTTCTCTCTCCCTTGAACTTGCTCTCTGGAAAATTATGACGCTGATAGGACTTAATTGTGTTAAGCTAAAATTGTTACCTTTAAATTTTGTGGTGGTACTATTATTCTATCAGAAACAGAAAGATTAGGTTGGAATTCTTGAGCAGTCTTACTGTATTTGACATTAAACTGGAACACTAAAGGGGTTGCCTTTCTTTCTCTTCTTTTGTTTTTAATTTAGTGTTCGTTCCCAAATAACGGAGTACGTAAACTAAGATAAAACCTTCTTGAAATCCGTAAAATCCATATCGAAATTCATAAAAATAATTTAAAAATCCGTAAATTCCTTTATCCCAAAGGAATTCCTTTTTCCCAACGGAGTTCCCAAATACACACTTAGATGTTATAGTGGTATCTCTGTAGCGATTGACTACTGAGTATTTGAATGAATATGTATTTGATATGTGGAAGAAAATTGAGGAATCACAGATTAATGAATTCAACTATAACAAAATAATACGTGTATTGGGTGCAGAAGGAATGATGGAAGAGGCAGTGGCTGCACTGCAGGAGATGAAAAATCATGGTCTCAAACTTTCTTCAGGTTCGTACAATCCAATAGTTCATGGTTTCTCCATGGAAGGAAAATTTAATGATACATTGTTTTTTCTAAGTGAGATGAGGCCTGCTACAAGATTGGAGATGAGGCTATGCATAATTTGATGTTAGCATAGGGATCATCCTTCTGACAATGCAGAAGAACTCCTAGGCAGTGGAGCTGTACATTTAGAACTATAAAACAATCCATAAATATCATTTATGTAGTCTCAAGTTAATCAGCAAAGGAACAAGTTGTTTTATTTTTGCAATGAGAAGAGAATCTTGTTATAGATATATTTATATTATATTCACTGAGCTCTTTTAAACTTTGCACACTATTCAATCATGATAGATTATCGTCAGCTATGGTAATAGCTTCAAGAAATCCACTACAGAATTTAAATTAAATCTCTCTCCCTTAAACCCCAATGCTCGAAAATGGACACGCCAGATATACCACAGCCCAATGTTGGGAACATTAAATATTGGGCCCTCATGTTAGCTTGATAATGACCGGATCAGATGATAATTCACCGTCATGTAACTTTCCTAACTTGCCAAAAACTACTTCGATGATTATTTATCGACTCCTATTTCCTTGAATAATGCATGAAAAGTTCAGTGATCAACTGCGTCAATTGTCACGGAGAAGATGATCAGAACACAAATGCCAATCACTATAGCTCCTGGTGAATGTCGAGACTGAAACAGTGACGAAAATCAAGTGAACGAGAGAGAAAGAAGAAATTAAGGAATTACCATATGTAATTGGCGACAACTCCAAGCCAAAGAACCAGTAGAGAGCCGATCGGAAACCCTAGAGAGGAAATCACCGTAAAGAGAAGGACGATCGGTGGAAGATAGAGAAAGAATGAGCTGGATGAGGTGGGAGGCAAATGGGTTCATCGTCGAAAGACGAAAGGGCATTAACAAGAGGAGAGGTAAGGAAGTGCGGGTGAAAAGTGAGGAGGGAGTGAAGGAAGAGAGGTTGGGAGAGGGCACGGGAGAGCTGAGAGAGAGCGTAGGAGATATGGATGGTAGGAGAGAGATGATTGGAAATGAGCTTGGAGAAGCAGAGGAGGCAGATGGAGCCGCCTTGTTGGGTATGGAGGTTGAGGGAAGATCGGTGACCTTGAGAGCACGAAGAAGATGAATCGAAGAAGCCATCATCGTCGAGTTCAGGATCCAGATCCAGGTCCTGCGAATACCTGCAGTTCGATTACATGATCTCTGTTTTCTCAGGCGCGAGAGAGAGACAATAGAATTTTGTATTGTTGAATGATTGGCGCCACACTGTTTGAACGGGAAAGTTTGGTGGTGAGTGCTACCTGTTTGAGAGAACGTTTGGGCTAATTAAATACATATTTAACAATATTTTTTCGTAAATTATAAATTGTAATACTACTTTTTCACTACTTTTCCAAACGGGTTTGTAGTCTGTTTGGATTATTGAATTAGTGAAGATAATTACTTTTTGGCAAACGGACACAATAAAACTTTAAGTAGCTTCCTTGATCCCCAAGTAGGCAGATTAGAGGTTTGAGGAGTAATTTTCAACATCCATTATAAATTTTCATATTTTTCGGGTAAGTTCTCACAATTACGAAGTCAAAGAAACCAGGCATTTCAACGGCGTAAGAAAGATTGTTGGGCCCCAACCATCTTAACCTCATGACTGTCCCCCGGAAGAAAAAGCTTATCGTATTCATTTATTGAATTGTTGATGAATCGTGTGCCTGCTTAATTCAACAGATACGACCGAAAGAATTATGAGCTCAGGAAGAGAAGACGTTATATCAAATTCCATTTATGAGAAAATGATTTCATTACCCTGTAACCTGGGAAACAAGAAAACACAAGTTATATAAATAAATCCAGAGAAAAAAATACCCAAAATTCATAATTGGGTTAAAACTATAAAAGGCCTAAAGCATCCCCTCATCCACACAGTTGCTGATCGTAAGCAGAGCTATATCTTGCATTCCCATTATCCTTTCTTTCCACATTCTTACCCCAAACCCAGCAAACTTTTGAACCCATATTTCCTCAAACAACCCGATCGTAACCCCAAAAGAATCACACGTTTCAGATTTACTTTCCTTATTCTTCAATTGGTATGGGCCTCAAGTTTCCCGAGAACAAAGAAAGAAATATAACTGAATGTAACATTACAATTCACAATGCGACAGGACACATCCTGAGCGAATTTTCCAACTAAAGTCCAAGACTTGTAAACATGGTAAGTCCCTACCACCCCTTCAAGATTGGACAGCCAGCTTTTGAAGATGCTCAAAGAAGACTTGAAGGCTCACATCATCAGTAAAGATCACATCTGAACCGGCAGCCATCTCGTGTGCATTGCTGTATGTTGCCGAGGGGTTCAGCTTTGCTAATAAAAATCTAGCCTGTTCCACATCAATGAACCACCCAATAAGGCTCTGGTAACCCATCAGAATAGACCAATAACATAACAACAGTCAAGGAGATGAAAATGGATGCTGTTTCTAGTTCAAGTACTGACCTGGGAACCATGCTGATCGCAAACTACCAATCTAGGGACAGGAAAACGATCTCTGATGATGATTTGAGCATCACCACGTGGAGCTTGTAATAATTGTGCAAATGCCTGCAATGTATTTCAAAACTGTCAGGGAAGAAGAAAAGGAGCAAAGGAAAATCGGATCCCAGAACCTAAGTACATAACAATAAAATAAAGCTTTGATCACAACCCCAATTTCCATCATAAGGAGACAGTAGGCTAATAAAGCTTCCAGTTTAAATATTGTAAAAATACCCAAGACCGCTTGAAAGCAGAATTGGCATTATTTAGTTTGTTAGACGTGTCCCAGCATATACCTCATGTTCTGGTTGGTTCTGGTATCCTAAGTTGCGCCACTGAGCTATTGTCATCCCATGAAAAATGACGACACTAAAATATGAATCTAGCAACAGAATCCTGTCAGCAGCAATGGAAGATACATCCAACAATGCAGGTGCAGGCAGTGAATTGAATGAATATGATATTAAAGATGGCTGAATCATGACGGCAGCATTACAAATGTTTTCCCTGTTCAACAGCATCCGGAAGTAGGCAGTCTCATCTGGACTATTGTTAAAAACCTGCCAATACAGTTCATCCCCATGTCACTTAG
>JANTPZ010000268.1:0-33280 GCA_025593235.1 Vachellia pachyceras | reverse complement strand
CCAAATGATGATTGCATTTCTTCTAGAAGTGTATCATCCGATTTAATCTCCAAAAGTGTTTTTAGTCCACAAATAATTGTCGAACATTTAGTGACCCGCTTTTCGCTCAACTTATAAGAAGTTCAAACGCACGTTCAACAGTATTTTTTATAAAACAGGATAATCCCATTCATATATTTACCTCAACTTATATAAAAATACTTCTTTACCTGATTACCGAACGTGCTCAGTAGTAACATGTATCAATTCTCAACCAAGACTTCATTCAGTCGTATATATAATTTACAAATTATTGATTTATGTATATCAAAATGTTGAATTAATGGAAGCAAAAATAAAAAAAATAGTTAAAATTTTAGACATATTATTTCAGTTCATCTTATAAATGATATTATCCTAATTGCATTAAAAATACGTATAATTAAAGCTTTTACCCATAAATATTATAACTTTTATACACATATACCTATATATTTATTTAAATGACTCATCCATAGTTAAATTTAATTTATTTTTTAAGAGGACATTTTTTATAATAATGACCTAATATCTAGAATTACATGTTTAGATTCAAGTCTATTTATTTGAGAGTAATTATCTAAGGACAAAATTAGATTCATTTATTTATATTCATTAAGTCCAGTTTTCTAATCAAGTCTTGCAATGTGTAATTTTTATTATTAAAAATTACACAGCAAAATTTTAAAATTTTATCTGTGTGAGAAAAATGGACTAGAAAAATAAAAAAAATTGAAAGTGACTTCAAAAAAATGCTCAAAAGTTTGCAATGGTATGACCATTCATAGCATTATAAAAAAACATGAACTTTCTCCCATCATAAATATATTTAGACACTGATGTTATCAAGATTTTATTTTAGCTCTAAATAAAAGGATATATTTTCTCATCTACCATATTAAATTTTCGAGTAAAATATATTAATTATTATTTTATCTAAAATTTAGAAACTTATTTATATTAAATAATGCTTCATACATATTTTCTATTTAAAAAAACTTGCAAAAAAGAAGTAGACGAATGGAAGAGAGACTCCTACTAGCAGTGGCGGAGCCACTTATTATTGAGTGTGGGCAAATGTCCCTACTGAAATTTTTAGGTTATATGTAAATAATTATTAGATTTTTATTTTGCACCCATTGATATTTGAGATTTGAACCCACTTAAATTAGTTATACTAACAAATTTGATGTCATTTGCTTGAAAATAAAAAGTTGCACCTACTGCTCTAGGGTCCTGACTCCACCACCATAGCAAATACCTTTGTAAATTAATTCCTTTGTACAAACATTTGACTTCGATAAATTCAAATATTGTCACATTCATTCAATGTTAGGTAACCTTTTTAGAGTCACATAAACTACTTAAAGGCCACATGATTGAATGTTTTTTTTTTGAATTAGCAGATTTGTCTAGAATCACATTAGAAAAACATATTCACGTAACTTGAGATAAAATTTTCCTCACACACGTATTTTGTAGATCGTAAATCACGTTGGAAAATAGCTTCCACCGTAATCCAAACAAACACGTTATTTTTCCAATGCCATTTATGGTTTATGAGCTTAGTATATGAAAGAAGTTTCATCCCGACTTACGCAAACGCTGATGCCAACAAATGCTTTTATCAATTAAATTTATGTACATATTTCTTCAATAAATCCTCCATTGCTATATTAATTGTATAATAGGATCTGACTACTTTAAAATTTTGTGAAAGCTTACTTACATACGGTGAAACTTTAATTGTATATTGTAAAATGTCAGTTACATTTGTTTATTATTCATTTTACACTTTTGTGAAAGTTTATTAGAATACAATAGAATCTCAATTGCATATTATAAAAATATCAGTTACATGATGTGTAATATCAGTTATTTTTATAGTTGGATTGACTTATTTATCCTAGGTTCTCCCTATTCTTTTTTATTTATTTATTTTAATTTAAATATATATCTATCTGCAACGCACCATTGCCCTCATGTGCCTTGCATTCTTTACTACGACCACATTCACACTGGTCAGCGAGTAAGCTCTCGACACGTGTTACTGGTGAACAACTTGACATACGTGGACCAACAGTATTGCAGAAACAGATCGGATCTTCGAGCCCGCCTCCCGTCCACGAATTTTGATATGCGCCTCGTCTGTCTTCATTCCCTCCACACGTGTCAGTCTCTGCGTGATGCCTTCTAAATTTAATTAAAATAAATAAATAAAGTAAAGAAAATTCTGAAGGCGTTTGCTCGATTCGAGAAGAAAGAAAGCTCCGGAACTCCCAGGAATCCCAGAGGTAAAAGATAACTGAAGCTACTCACTCCTTGTGGCGAATTTTTGTTCCGTGTTCTTGTTCTGGGATTTCTGCGTTTTTTTGGTCCCTTCGAAAATTCTCATCCCGAAAAGTTCGGTCCTCAGGTAGGTGAATTATAGATGCTCCATCTACTTGCAGATTTCTCGTTTTCATGCATTTTTTCCCGATTTTTGTTACATGTTTACGCTGTTTTCGTTGATGAGTTGAAGTTTATAGAGTGAGAGATCTTTTATTTGCGTTTCATGGCCTTTTAGCTCGATTAGTTTTGATTGCTTATCATCGTCATTTCTTTTTGTTCCCCCTCTTTAACTTTTTTTTAAGAAACATTAACTTATCATAAGCAGTTTATTTATCCTTCTTTTTACGTGTTACTAGAATGGAATGGTCTTCAGACTTAGTCACCTGTGTTTAGTTGAAAGATGAAACCAGGTGGTTAGGGTTAAATGTATTAGTTACTGTTTGTTATGTCTGCTTCTATTAATCACTCAATTTCAGTCCTATGGCAGGATTTTTAATAGCTTCTTGTTGTTGTTGTTGTTGTTGTTTTTTTTTGGTTGTATAATAGTTTCTTCGTTTCTTTCAACGTACCAATTCAATATGCAATCTTTGGATGAGAACTTTGAAAGGAAATGGTGAGAATGACCCTCCAATTGTAAAAAGTGAGAGCCGGCATTCCTTGTCTTGAGGAACTTTCTGGACGTTGACTATCTTTGCAATCGGGAGCAAGCTTTTGCGTTACTCAAGTTTGTGTGTTTGGTTCATTAGTCATTTAATTTCAAATTTTTATATTCTCTTTCTACCACCTTTACAACGTACCAATTCAATATGCAATCTTTGGATGAGAACTTTGAAAGGAAATGGTGAGAATGACCCTCCAATTGTAAACAGTGAGAGCCGGCATTCCTTGTCTTGAGGAACTTTCTGGACGTTGACTATCTTTGCAATCGGGAGCAAGCTTGTGCGTTATTCAAGTTTGTGTGTTTGGTTCATTAGTCATTTAATTTCAAATTTTTATATTCTCTTTCTACCACCTTTACAACTGGACGTGCATGCAAGTGTAATTGTCTAACCGCGTCCGGAAGATTTGTCATTTCCAAGGTTACATGGGCTCTGGTTCAAGTCTCTTGTATAACGTGGGTGTTTGGAGAACCCTCAAAATCACTTAAAAAAACCGTCACATAAGTTGAGACATAACTTCTTTTATATACTTACCTGAAACTATGTAAAATCACTTAAAATAAGCTCCTTCACTTTGCATGATTTCCTTTGATCCTGATCAAGGGACGGAACTTAGGTTTTAGTAGGAAGTTGATATTTCACTTTCCAATACAAGGTTGGTCTGCAAACTGATTTTTGTCTGAACTTTTGGGTAGGATTGTTTAAATTTTTTCTTAGTTGATTATTTAAAATTTGGACATCAGCCGTGTCTTATTGTTGTTATATCATGTGATAGAGAACCACCTCTCCAGACGAATATTTCAAAGGAAACATGGCATTAGACCAACTAGTTGATTGTGTATTCATTGGTGGATAGAGGATCTAGAAGGAATGTCTAACTTTTGCACGTACGAGGTATTTACTATTTCATATATCTAGTTGTAATAATGAAATTTATCTAATATACGTGAACTGTATGTGTTTTCATTTGACTATCTCCATGTTTAAATTCCATTTTCTTCTCAATGCTGTTGGTTGATTCCATTGTTTTTAAAATTGGACTGGTCATATTTGGTCAAGACACTTTCTTGGGGTTTACTAGGTTTGACCAAATGGAACTAATCATGAGTAAATTTAGGTTAAATCTACTTTAGGTCTCTAGACTTACAATTTTAACTGATTTTGGTTTTGGTTTTTTCTATTGTTTTTTGTCTCTACATTTTGTTCCGTCAAAATGTTAATCCCTATAGTTTTATAAGGACTTGAATACGTGTTTAAAGGTGTTAATTTTACTGATTTGGCATCAAAATCATTAAGTAGGCTGACATGGATTGCTAACTAGGACTGATGTGGCTATGTGTAGGATTTAAAATAAAAATTCGTTAAAAGTATGCTAGCCAAAAACAAATACTTGTTAAAAGTACAGGGGACTCAGTGTGTTTAATTCTATAAAATGGTTACTTGAGTGTTTGAGAAAGGACAAATCAATTTCAACTGACAAAATTGATTGAGTGAGTGTCAAAAATTTATCTGTCAACATAGTCATAGCCAACAAGGAGATGTTTCTCCAGTGAACTAGAGTCAAAGAAGTGGCCATAACATTTTAGAGGGGCAGATTCATTGAGATCAGAGAATATAATGAATTTGACGCTAGACCGAAAAAGTATATGATTGGCCCAGGCTATAGCCCTATTTTGGTTTCGCTATGATTGTGGTGGACAATAATGTATGTATGGAGCAGGAAATTCCATATAAGAAGAGGGGAGCTTGGAGCATGAATTCAAATGTTGGAAATCAGATTTTATTGTTGAAAATGCATTTTTCCTCTCAAAGTCGATTTTCTTAATCAGGGTCGATTTTGTTTTCCTTTGTCATGTACTTAAGCTTCCTGAAGGGGTGAACCCATTCTAGGTCCCTAAACTTGTAATGAGTTTTGGTTTTGGTGCCTACAGGTAAGCCACATCAGTCTTATTTAGTAGTCCACGGTGACCTACTCAACGTTTTGGATGGCATAAATTGTAGCGACAGAAGGCAACAAATAAATTATAGGGATGTAAACCTAAACTCTTTAAAAGTATAGAGACCCTAAATTTATATATTTTAATTTGAATGTTATATATAATGCATATTACATAATAAACATAAAAATCTGTTAATAAGAAATTTCATAACTTATTTAAATTTGAACAAGATAATATCCATGCATAATCGCAAATTGAATTCAAAAGAAGCAACTAATGATCAATAATCGTAGCTGTTGTACTTGAATATTACTTATATAACATTTGAATGTAGGAAGTAAAAAGTTTTACCCAAATGTAATTTTGCATGAACAACTAAAAAATTGAAGTAAAAAAATCTGAACAAGCCAAACCAGTAATGGAGCTAGTTTTTTCGATTTTGACTGGTTGTCTATCTAATTGGTTTTGTAGAGGTTTTTAATTGCTTGAGACATCAATTCACCTTTTTTTGGCTGAATTGACTGTTGCGGTTTTGTTTTGATAACAATGGTTAATTGATCTACATGTATGAAATTTACCATACAATGATGATTTCGCAGAATTGCATATTGATCACACATTCAAAGCTATGATATTTGTCAAACATCCTCTACTCAAGTGTGATGTGTGGGGGAGAAATAAACTTGGGGAAGGGGAGAAGCAGATTGAGGAAGTCTTTTAATTGGGAAAGTTTTCTAGCATTTATGCCCATCAGTGTACTTTACAGAAGATCAATGTCACAGCTGTTTCTTTTTTTTTACCCCTCCATCTCCTTCCTTGAAAGTTGCTTCAGTGATTTATCGCTAAGGAATCATGTTTTTCTTCTGGAAGTGGTTTCTTTTTTAATTCCATAATCAAAGGGGAATGAATGCTTCAATTGTAAAGGATTAAAGAATATAAGAGCTTTCCGTCAGTGTACTTATAATAATTGACATGCAGCACATCACTAGAAAGTCTTTGGGCTTTAAGTGTTGATAAGGCATACGCCTACAATACTCAAGTTGAAACGTTATTTAATTAAGAGCATGAGTGGGTTGGGGGAGACATTGTATTTCTTACCACTTTATAATTGTGGCCTTGGAGAAGTGTATCAACTCTATCTTAAGCATTAAGTGAGGGCCTATAGGTTACCTTTATATAATCTTTAACACTAACCATTCATTGTTTGGACTCTTGGTAGTTTAAGCATTTTGTGTGCTTGGTCATTGTGAGTAATTTTCTTAACATTTGTTTCTGTACTTGTGATATTACAGCTTGAAGATAATGTGTGGAATGACTTTGGGGAGAATGATGATCATATAGTACCCCATGCTGGTGATGAACATATGAAACAGTTTGTGATACAGGACATTAGCTGCAAGAAACCCTGCCAGGAATTACACAATATTAGAAGTGCTGATGTTAGTAGCCTCAATGCTCATGATAAGGAGAAATTATACTTAATGTCTCTGAAGGAAAACATGTTGGAAAATAATTCATGGTCTCAAACGCCTGAAGGTGTGTTTCCTTCATGCAATGCTGACACAAGCGAAGAAGTGAAAAGACTAGCTTCAGATGATACAGGGATGTCTGGTCATTGTTTCAAGAGCAGAAATATGGATTCTACTAGTAGTGAGTTTTGTGCTGATGATACTATTTTGGGGGACAAGTGCATAGTCGAAGATGATAGTGTGTTTCAATATCCGATCAACCACATATCACAGACTGACGATGAATTCAGTTTTCTTGATAATGATGGGTGGCTTGATATTGGAAACTTTGAAGATGTTGACCGGATGTTTAGGTATTGAGACGTCCTACTTGACTCAATTTTTAATTTTCTCACCTTTACCTTTGTTTGAGTGTCACTTTTAAATCGCAGAAGTTGTGATTCAACATTTGGGATGGGGAACCTTAATAATGAAGAGGAATTCTACTGGCTCCCATCTTCACACAGCATGGAAGGATCTGATGAAGCATTGAAGTCTGACTTCAAATTTTCATGTGCTGAAGCAGGTCCAATGAAAATTATATCAGATTATAGTATAGATTCCAAACCCAATGTTGAAGGTCCACCAACAGCTGATTTCAACGAAAAAGCATCTCCTGTTGGTAGAAGATTGAGATGTCAAATGGATGATGATGTTGTTCCCGGTCTATTATCTACGTTAAATGATTTTGACATGAAATCTGGTAATACAGATGACTTTAGGTTCAAAGATAAGGTTGGTGCACAATTCCATTTTATTTTCTGTTATCTTTGTTTTGAATAATTAGCTAACTTGGATTCTTTAGTCCTGAAATTTGAGTTGTGAAGCTATAATTCTATGCATTCTTCCTTCAAAAGACTGATTTGAGTTTGCATACCTGGTCAGCTTAATTTCAGCAATCCTGTATGTAACTAATTGGCTCTTGATTTGTATCTCATGATTTATAGATGCAAAAGAGGCTGTCCAAGGCATCTCAAGGAAGAATAAGAGATGTCTGCCTGGAAAATGGAGATTCTTTTCATCACTTTTCTCCTCCAACTCAATATGAAGATGTGAAGCAACCAAATGAAGCCTCTTCCAGTGGGTTTAATTCTCATGCTAGCATCCTGAAACAGAAACAAAACCTAAATTCAGCAGTTGAGACTGAAGTTCTCCTGACAGTCCCAGACTATAGTAATGGACTGAATTACACTTCTGTCCTTCCAACTCCATCTGGATCCAGATCTAATCTTGAAGGCAATCCATCTCTTCTAAAAGAATCATCATATGCATCAAATATAGCTAGTACTCGCGGTCATTCCGTGCAAGATGCTTCCTTAAAAACGAATGAAAAGGGAGAAAAGTTATACCATAGTCATGATGTGCTGGCACTATCTAAGAGTACAAAAAATGAAAATATAGTGAGTGTAGCACCATTTACCAGTCCAGGCTCAGCTCAACAGCAATTGCCTCAGTTTGAAAATGAGAATGAAGGTCATAGTGTAGTGGGAGGAGTTAGCATAGGATTTTCTCAAGAGCAAGACTCATCTAATGTGCAGGAAAGTTCATCCATGAGTGCTGCATTGGAGGAAATCTCCCATGAAGCAACCGGCTTTTGTCAGCTACAGCAGGTCATGGATCAGGTACTGGAATTTATGACCTCGAATCTTGATCCTGAGCCTTTATTATCCATTGTAAACATGCTCTGCACTTAAATCTACTTCTGCTCATCCATATAAATGTTGTAAATATGAATTACTTTATGAAATTATTCATATTAGGCTGTTAACCTCTCGAGTATTATTAATGATTCTAGACCAAAGGAAAGTGTATCATGGTTGATCAGGGGGGAATGAAAGGAAAAAAGGATGGGGCTCTAAATGTGATATTTTTATTTTCATCTCACGGTGGTGAGCTTCCCTTCTAAGTAGTTGGTAAATTTGTAGAGCAAATTTTGTCCTTAGAATTGTTAAGGAGAAGTTAAAGGATCATATCCATATCAGAAGAAGGGGGGAAGATAAAAAATAAAGAATCATAGCAAACCTTGATGTTCTTTAAAACTTAAACCTGTGTAAAGATGAATATCAATTTTGACCACTTGTACTCAGCCTCAATGTTGCAGTATCATGTGTGTTTTCCAGAATGAGTTGTTGAGTAGCAAATTATAGAATTTACTGGTGCAAAATCTCACTAAAACCTTGAGTTTTGTAGCTTTAAAGTTCTTAATGTCTCCTCAAAATCACAATGCTTTATAAGCAAATCAAGGAAATAAAGCTTTAGCTCAACCAATTGACTCCTTTTCTGGGATGCATTATTTTTTAGTCCAGTCGCATTCGGGTGAATCCCAGTCCTAGAAATTTTTGATAAATTGGTGTTTGAGGTTGGGGTTGTCATCTTCATTTTGAGGACTAGTTAATGCGCTCATTGTAGTATAGCAGAGTTCTCTATACAATAAGCACTGCCTAAATTATTGGTCTTTGGGGTAATAATGCTTGGAAGTTGCTATTCCTTTTGGATTTTGTGGTTTGGCTTCTTTACTTTAGAGACAAATTGGAGTTGAGGTTTAGTTTCCTAGGTTGTTAATGGACTGCTTTGATGAGATCTGGTGTAATGGTGATACCGATGTTGATTTTATCTCTGTAGACCACATGTGTGACATGAAAAAGCACTAGGTAGATTATGTTGGTGCATCATCCATGAACAAAGGTGTTTTGCTTTACATGATTTATTCTATATGGGTATGCTGATTGCGTTGTCTTAGTCTTGATTACAAAAGAGTTTCCTTATACTTTGTTTAAAAAAAATATAGGATAGTGCTACATGTTAAAGTGCTAATGAGGTTGTTAGGTTCATTAGAATCATTGATCCCAACTTATCAATTTGTTGACCATATTGTTGTCCACAACAATATTTGCTTGAATGCAGTTGGATATTAGAACCAAAATGTGCATAAGAGATAGTTTGTATCGCTTGTCTAAGAGTGCTGAACAAAGACATGCTTATGCAAACACAAATGGAAATGGTAGCGTTGGAGATGATGTTGAAGCTTGCAAAGCTATGGTGCCGGATACAAGCAGGTAGCTGTTTCCGTTTTCTTGTCTACTCATACTCAGATCTACACTTCTCTATTAGAGAACCAGCACAATGGTTAGAATGCTGGTTAACATAATTGCTCTTTATGGTAGTTTAGCTGATTTTCTGGATTTCCTCTTTCTTCTTCTCTGGCACCTGTAATTAGTTAAAGGTGTAGTATTTAAATTTCATATTGCACGTGAACAGAAATAATGTCTTATTTATTTGAAATCTTAACTAAAATGGAGTATGGCACAGATGAGATGGAGAAAGAACAATGTCTTGGGTAAGTGTTGAGTGGTGCATTGTGCTTTATTGATACCACTCTATATACTTACTGAAGCTTTGGTAACTTGACTGACAGACCTAAGGTCTAGGACGATGTATTTGAACCACTTCCAATTTGTTTGTGTATTATGCTTATAACTTTATATAAAGTAGGATGAGGCAAAAGGGGTAAAGATGAATGTGATTCCAATCCCTGCCCTGCCTCTTTCCCACTTGCTATTCCAAGGCCTTATGCTTCCGTAGTGGTCCTAGAAGAGGCTTGTACTTGGGATGGTAGCCGTACGATTAATGTTTGCATTGGCAACTTGGAATCTCGCTTGTACCAGTCACCACTGAATATCATCTGAATCAATGTTGTGATTGTGCCAATGCTCAAATAAATTTTTGGGTAATTGGTACATACCTGTCTCTGTTTAGAAATATATTGCTAGTAGGGATACACTGCAAAACAAGTGTTTCTCAAGGTAAGGGAGAGGATGCATGGAATCACATTTTTCGACTCCATTATGAACATGAGCTTGCTGAATGCTCTTCCACCAAATCTAATACATGGCTCTATGCAGGTGTACTGGACTCATGGATATGGAAACTGACACTAATCCCATTGATCGGTCTATAGCACACTTACTTTTTCACAGGCCCTCTGACCCATCTAGGTCGCCTCTTGAAGATACCTTACCTTTGAAATCTGATTTTATGGTATGCTTTCATGTATAGTTGTTTCAATTAAGTACATATTTGTTGTTTGCTATTGCCAATCTCATTTTCTGGGTTTGATTAACAGCAGATACATGGATCAGGGACCAATCTAATGGGGACCGAGAATCAGGTGGAAGTCACTAAGCGCATGGATCAAAAACCTTCAAGAGGTTAACGCTTACTGAAGAGTAAGATTAGTGTCTTCATTATTCTGGTGCATTATATCTTATTTAAATGTCATCATAAATAATGATGTGCTGGCCTTCTTGGATACCTTGCTAGTGTGCAGTTCATTTTTGCACTCTTCACTGGAACAGATGTGTCGTGCAAACAATCTATGTAATCATGTAGCCTGCCCCAGCCGCCTCATATGTACCGGATTTTTGTTCCCCATGTATTGCAAGAATAAGTATTCTCAGGGATCACACAAAATGACACTTCGACTCCACCTGGTGGTTTGACCGGTTTCACACTCATTTTTCTTCCTGCGGTTTTAGATCATCAAAAATTGTTATTTCTGAGGAGCTCACTGCTCTTGAACGAGAGGCATGGGGAAATTCACACGTTGCCATATTTTCACTTCATGTTAGGATGTTCTACACTATGGCCCTATGCTGGTTCTCTCAAGTGTACGCATATTTTTTTTTGGTGCTGCCGGTGACAGGCGTATGCATTTTGGTATCTATTCCCTTGTATTAAGTGACCATAATTTATATTTGCATGATGGCGATTGTAAGCAAATGCTTCTAATTTTAGGATCAATTTGAGAAATCGAGGAGTGTAATTAAATTATCGAGTGCGATCAAATTATCACATGCGAATATTAGTGCGTGATTAGATGCTTATAACTAAATTTAAATCCATTTTCAGTTACAAAATATTGTGGGCTAGACTCTGCAGTTTGAAGTCTAGTCCAACCTAAATCAACCCCTGTGCTGGGCTAGGCCAGGCTTGGTCACCCTGGTCCGGAGACTAGTTTGGCAAACCAAACTGATACGCGAATAAGGGAGACACGTGGCGGGTTAGCGTAGCAACTAGTTAGTTAGCAAAGAATTACAACGGCTAGTAGTAGTTAGGCAAGATTATGTTAGCCGTTGTACAGTTGTAGCCATAACGGCATGGACTATATAAACGTATGTACAGTGTATTACGTGGTGAATAAAGATTTTACAGTTTCTCTCTCTCTTGCTCTTTCCCTCTCGTTCCCGTGGTAGGTACCAATTGGTATCAGAGCCGTACCTTGGCAATGGCGCGGGAGACACGATCCCCTGACAGGAACAACGATCTGGAGCGTCGCCTGGACTCTTATACGGTGGCTGCTGAAGCTAATCGAGTGCAGCTGGAACAACATACCACCAATATAGGCGACATCAAGCAAGTGTGAGTCGCACAGAGAATTGCTTGCAGAATCTCACCAACTCCATTGAGAATGGTGCCTCATCGGCCATGGGTGAGCAACCTGGAGGATTCGCCACGAGTGCTGTCCGACAGCCTCAAGTCCAATTCGGCACGTTCAATGCGGCCGCCAACGGCTACCTGCCACCTACGAGGCACAGCCATGTTGAATTTCCTCGATTTGATGGTACAGACTTCCATGGATGGTCATACCGTTGCCGCAAGTTCTTCGCGGTCGATAGCACTCCGATGGATCAGTGAATTCGACTTGTCAGCATTCATCTCGAGGGAAGGGCGCTCAAATGGCACTTAACTTTCATGAAGCAACATGAAGAAGACCTCTCGTGGGATGACTACTTTTCTCAGCTGGGAGCACGATTCACAAACGTCAAGCTCCTCAACCCGATGGTACAGTTGAAACAATTGCAGCAGGGAAGCATGACAGTGGAGGAATACACCGAAGCCTTTGACGATTTGCTCACAGAGGTCGACATTCCCAAGGACATCGCCATCAATTGTTTCCTCGGTGGGCTTAGACCTGACATTCAATCCGCCGTAGATGCCTTCAAGCTTTCCAGCCTGGCGAGTCTCATGCAAATGGCCAGAATACAAGAACGTTCCATTCGGGCATTTTGTGACACAGTGTCATCGACAACGAAACGCCCCTTGGCTCAGTCCTCGTATACTCCCTCCCTAAGATCGACAGCACCTTCGTCCCTGCGCAGCCCTGTGATTTCTACAACAGCACCGCATGCAAACAAGCCTGCCCTAACACTCTCCAAGAAGGACATGGAGGAACGACGACGAAAAGGCTTGTGTTACTGGTGTAACGACAAATATACCAGTTCCCACAGGTGCAAAGAATCGCAAGTTATGATGATCATTGTCCCCAACCAAGAAGAGGAGGAATTTGTAGACGCGGACGACAGGCTCGATGGGTCTCCCTCAGACGATCAACCGCTAGCAACCATTAATGCCATTGAAGGCCGTAGAGGGTGCCCTACACTACGAGTGACAGCGCACATCAAGAAACAGAGGGTGATCGCGTTGATTGACTCAGGGAGCTCTCACAATGTAGTGGATGCATCGTTAGCTAAGAGGCTCCGTCTGCCTATCCACAGGGGTCACAACATTCATGTGAATGTCGCTGGGGGTCACCCAATACTGATTGAGGAAGGTTGCCAGAGACTTTCGTGGACCATGGCAGACATCGGCTTCACAGATGATTTTCTTGTAATGCAGTTGAACACGTTCGATATCATATTGGGGGCTCAATGGTTAGCTCGTTTGGGGCGTATTATGCTCGACATGAATCAAAAACTTATAGCCTTCTGGCACAAGGGACTCTATTGCGAATTACGTGGGATAGGTGCAACACCAGCGGACATGCTTAACGAGTCAGAGGCTGCATCAGAATTCCGGAAGGCAACTCACTCTTACCTCATCTATGCAGCTACGCAGCACACAGCTGCTTTGGCGCCCTCGTGTGCGAACCCTTCAATTACCATGGACCAACAGAAGCAATTACATGAACTCTTACATAATTTCCAAGACATCTTCGCTGAGCCCCTGCAGCTACCACCTTCTCGGGCAGTTGATCACAGGATTCATCTCAAGGAGAACAGACCTGTCAGCTCACGACCATACCGCTACGGGCCCCTACAAAAGGATGAAATTGAAAACCAAGTGCAACAGATGCTTCAGTCGGGCGTCATTCGTAGCAGCCAAAGCCCCTTTGCAGCCCCTGTCATCCTCGTTCACAAGAAGGACGGATCTTGGCGTTTCTGTGTTGATTACAGAAAACTCAATGATGGAACGGTCAAAAACAAATTCCCCATACCCTTGATCGAGGATTTGATTAACGAACTCCGGGGAGCAACATACTTCTCCAAACTTGACCTCAGAACAGGGTATCATCAGATACGTATGCATCCAGATGATATTCACAAGATGGCTTTCCGAACGCATAAGGGGCTCTACGAGTTTGTCGTAATGCCCTTTGGCTTGAGCAATGCCCCTGGGACATTCCAACACTTAATGAATTTTGTTTTTCGACCCTACCTGCGAAAATTTATTCTTGTGTTTTTTGATGATATTTTGATCTACAGCGCATATTGGCTCGCACATTTGGATCACATATCTAAGGCCCTCTCGCTGCTGCGTGAGCATACTCTCTTTGCTAGACTCAGCAAATGCGTCTTCGCCACAATAAAGGTCGATTACCTAGGGCATCGTATCTCAGCCGAGGGGGTCAAAGCTGATCCAACGAAAATCGCAGCAATCCAAAATTGGCCCACTCCGACCTCTATCCGTGCCTTAAGGTCGTTCCTGGGGATTGCTGGGTACTATAGGAGGTTCATTCGTGGCTTTGGAAGCATCTGTCAGCCACTCATGGTGTTGCTCCAAAAGGACATGAAGTTCCACTGGTCACCGGAAGCAGAGCAAGCGTTCCTTGCCTTGAAGGCCGCAATGTCATCCCCTCCGATGTTGGGTCTCCCAAACTTTGACGACAAATTCATCATCGAAACTGATGCTTCCGGTACAGGTATGGGAGCTGTGTTAGTGCAGCAAGGGCATCCTCTAGCTTTTGGCAGCAAGGCGTTGAGTGGCAGAGCGAGAACGTTATCAACATATGAAAGGGAGTTAATGGCAATTATCTTCGCCGTGAAACGATCATACTTGGTGGGACGCCCCTTCGTGATACGGACAGACCACCTACCTCTGAAGCACTTATTGGAGCAACAAGCTGTGTCACCTGAACAGCTTAAGTGGCTCAATAAGCTTTGGGGCCTTCAGTATGAGATCGAGTACAGACGAGGTAAGGAGAATGTCACGGCAGATGCCCTTTCACGTTGCCACGACGGAATACTGGCTGCAATTACAATGCCAACGACAGGCCTTTGTGATCGGTTCCGTCAATCTTGGACAACAGACAATCATCTGCAGCACCTCATTCATGAATTGGAACGCGACCCCACCTCTCATTCCCATTATTCATGGCAGAACAACACTCTTCATCGCAAGGGTCGCTTAGTGGTGGGAGCTGACAGGCCTTTACGAACAGATTTGCTGAATTATTTCACGCCGATGCTGCAGGGGGACACTCGGGCTTGACTCCCACTTACTAACACCTGGCCTCTGTTTTTTATTAGAAAGGACTCGAAAAGGATGTCAGAGAATTTGTGCGCACATGTGAGATTTGTCAACGTTTTAAATATGAAACAGTGGCCTCACCAGGGTTGCTCCAGCCACTACCTATCCCAGACCACATCTAGTCGAATCTATCGATGGATTTTATCGGCAGGTTACCTAAGTCGTACTCGAAAACAACGATTCTAGTGGTGGTTGACCGTTTAAGCAAGGCTGCTCACTTCATGGGACTCAAGCATCCATTTTAAGCGGTGGATGTCGCTCAGGCCTTTATGAACACCATCGTCAAACTCCATGGATTCCCCAAGTCCATTGTAACGGACAGAGACCCAATATTCTGTGGGAAGTTCTGGAAGGAATTGTTTTGCCTGTATGGGGTCCAGCTCAAATTCTCATCCGCCTATCACCCTCAAACGGACGGACAAACGGAGGTCTTAAATCAGTGCCTCGAATGCTACCTCAGATGCATGACTGGCGATTTCCCAACACAGTGGGCAAAATGGCTGCCCCTCGCGGAGCTATGGTACAATACAACTTACCACTCTGCGATTGGCATGACCCCATTCCAGGCTGTTTATGGAATCGCCCCTCCAACCCATCTTCCTTACCTTTCGGGTGATTCTGTTAATGATATGGTTGATCGAGTTTGCACTTCACGTGAGCTCACCATCCAACTGCTTAAGGGACATCTACAAAAGGCTCAGCATAGAATGGTTCAACAGGCCAATAAGCATCGCTCGGACAGAGAGTTTAGCGTAGGCGACCATGTCTACTTAAAACTCCATCCCTTCAGGCGCAACGTGATCAACAACTCTGCTCTCCACAAACTGGCTGCAAGATACTTTGGGCCATCTGAGGTTTTGAAGCGCATCGGCAAGGTTGCTTACGAACTCAAATTACCTCTAGGATCACGCATCCACCCTGTTTTTCATGTCTCCCTGTTGAAGCGCACAACACGACCAGGAACCTCGGTTAGCCCAACCCTGCCCTTGGTTAACGATGATGGGCAATTCTCCTTGACCCCAACTGCAGTCTTGGCAAGAAGGATGGTCCAACGAGGGCAGGTGCCTGTCACCCATGTTTTGATTCAATGGTCCCACACGAATCCCGAAGACGCGACATGGGAAGATCTATCCTTCATCAGAGAGCAATTTCCAGACTTTCCGATGACCACCCCTCCCCCTCGTTCCTTCCTTGAGGACAAGGATGCTTCTTAGGGGGGAGTATTGATACGCGAATAAGGGAGACACGTGGTGGGTTAGCATAGCAACTATTTAGTTAGCAAAGAATTACAACGGCTAGTAGTAGTTAGGCAAGATTCTGTTAGCCGTTGTACAGTTGTAGCCATAACGGTGTGGACTATATAAACGTGTGTACAGTGTATTACGTGGTGAGTAAAGATTTTACAGTTCCTCTCTCTTGTTCTTTCCCTCTCGTTCCCGTGGTCAGTACCACAAACTGTTCTTATTTTTCTTGGAATGGGCTTCCTAAACATCCCAAAGATTCTACCGAAGCAACCCGGATTTAACTTGAAGAAGTAACTTCGAAGAAGTAAAGTAAAGTAAATATGAAAATCATATCACTGTAGTCGTTTATTTTTATGGGAAGTAATCCCTTAATTTCTTTTTCTTATGAAGATGTTCTTTGATTTTGAAAGTTCTATTTCTTCCTCTAAACTAGGTGTTGGGAAAAGTTGAAATATTAAGTTATCCCATAATTCTTTCTTTATATTCAAGTCTTCCTTATGCTTCTTTGTATTGACCTAGCAACTCTCTTTCTTCCATCATCCTATACTTGCTGAAATGAAATCTTAGAAATCCTGAACTCTTGATGGCTTGTAAGCTGCCAAGGCAGGATAGGTGCAACCAAAGAAGCTTTTTCTCAAGGATGGTGATAAGAAGGACAAAACAAGGGATGAGAATGGTGTGATGACGGGCCACATGGAGGATGTTTTGATGTGTGGAGATTTACAAAGGTCTGGGGAATCGACTCGAGAGAGCAACCCAAAAGATGTAATTAAGGTAACAAGCCTTGTCTTTATGTGCTCTTGAGAATATTAGCATATTATCTCTGAAAAAACAACTTTGAAGGTGAGAAGGAGGATGAACACACAGAAGTTAGAATATGGATGGATGGGCAAGTTAACCAAGATGGCCATTAACAGATCAAGCTTACAAAAGAGATGGAAGGACGAGAAATGTTGGAGTCAAGCAGATAACATTTTCCACTTTTTTTCCGGTAACAATGTTGTTTTAAAGGATGTAACTGAAACAGAATTCAAAATTTAAGAACTCGTTTGAAACTAATAATAAAGAAACTGAATTAAAACCTCAAAGGAACTAAAATAATGCCATTTCTTAAGTGAGAGAAAATCATAATTTAATGTATTACCTTTAATCTTGGTATAAGATTTAGTTATATTTTTTAAAAAATAAAATTTAAATAAATTACTAAATTATAAAATATATTCTCAAAAATATATAGATAACATTATATTATATATCATTTTATAAGTTGAATAAATTAGATTAAAGAAAATTAATTAACTTTCTCAATCTTCTTATAAAATCAACCGACATTTATAATAAAAACTGGTGTATCATTCACAGGTACCCATAGACATTAAGACCTTTTTCTTTTGTCACCGCAAAAAGTAGTTTTCTAAAGACTTGATACACTTTAAAGAATGACAAGTTTGATAAATGCAAACCATAATGCCTTTGATTTATATCCTTCCCCTCAAAAAGCCACAAATTGGCAACCCGAAGCGACAATCACAAACTTTCAATGGGGCAAGAGAATCAACTGAGCAAAAAGACCTATCCGTTTCGCCACAACCACTGAAACAAAACCGACCCTATAACTTGACAAAAATAGAACAAGAAGACAATTTTACAGCTCATTAGTGCGTTATTGGCTCAAACCAATAAATGGTGTAATTGAAATATGTGCAATGCAATTCTATCACGAAGAAACAGTGCATCACCTCTAATCAGTGGTACACAAGCAAAGGTTAAACTACAGAACCTAAACTACATTCACTTCATTCCTTTTTCAACATTCTTTAACCACAAATGGTATTTCAATTGCAACAAAGTGGTCAGAGGCAAGGTAGTGTTGTACATTAAGAAAGGATCTTGATACCCTCAGATATTTCGCTAATCAAATTGTTGTCTCAAGTGCATCTCTGTTTCACTTTTCCAAGTTGCATGAGACGACTGGCCCTTCATCCTTTTGGATTTTTCCTTATCTTTGATAGTTGAGCCTTTTTTCTTGGACTCCACACTCGGATCCTGTAGAGGGCGATCACCACACACAGGGCAGACCATTCCTTGTGCACTGGAAAATGTCTTGGGAATCCCGCACTGCAAGCACATTCTAATGGGAGAAAAAGCCAAATTATCATATTAGAAGAAGCTAGGGAAGGCATATATCTGCATGAGTGTAAGCCGAACAAGAGATTAGATCAGAAATGAAATGTCAATTTAGCTTATCCCTCATTCATTGTGAAAACTCAAGTTGATGTCCCCTTGTCTATTTAGAGAATCTCCAGATAGTAAAACCGTATTTGGTTTGTTGGCAAAAAAAAAAAAAACCTCATTTGGTTTGATGTCAATATCACTTCCACACTGCAAAAAGTTTTCATATGATCTCAGCGATCGAGAGTATGATACTATACCTCTTCATGAGGATAAAATATTCCATACCCCAAAAGACCAACTCATAATTGTGGGCACCAAAGGGATGCAAGAAAATCCACTCGGAGTATCAGGGTGATGCCATAATCTGAGAATCTAAATAGGGATAATGTCACCTCTGAAATCTGCCTTGCTTAGAATGCTTTTACTGCAGGAATGCCAAGTGCTTTATGTGCTCATTACATCCAGCACAATTAAATATGGAGAAGCAACCAACCACACCCCCCCCAAATAATATTTCGATGAGCTACCAAGGGGACTACGTATTACCTCAAAAGGTCTGCAGCATCTTCTGCATCGGGATTGGTCGCAATTGCTACCTTCTTGCCTCCTGATGATGCACCCAAAGCAGCTGGCGTTGGTGGTTCACTACCATTGACATCACTTCTTACTTGCTCATGGATTCCAACAAGTTGAGGTTTAGCCTCAACTATGGCACCTAAAACAATGCATTGATGGTATCTTCTTGTAAAAAAACTTGATAGGAATCATGATACTGAACGGAGAAACTGATTAAACCAGAAGAGAATCAAGAACATTGACATCATTGCATTTAATAAAAGTAACAGGCCAAATTAACTCATGACTTTAATGCATCAATACTTAGCGAGAACTACAACTATTATAAACCTCATATCACTCACTATGTGAAGTTCGCTACAAGGATCACGCAATACAATTGTGCCTTTGATTTAAACCACAGAGTTTTATCTTAGTAGTTGAAGGCTCAACACAATCCTCCTCCTTTGTCCAGCCTAGAACAACTATAAAACATAGGCGCAGTTAAGTGATCTCTATTTGTTATAGATGATATACTTGCGGCACAACATTTGTTAGGCTGTTTATATCAATGTAATAGATCTCTAGCGATACTAGCATATACTCTATCATGTCCTCTAATCAGTGTAAAATTAATTTTCCCTGCATAGACTTTCCTTTAACCAAAACTTAAAGGACAAAATGTGTTTCGAATAGTCTGAAAAGATCCACAACATATTAAAAAGAAATATCCAACAAGCAGAATCCCAAAATTATATAGTTCGATGCACCAAAATACATAAGGGTGATATCCTAATAATTCTGTAAGATGCTTATTTGTAGGCATTCTAGTGGGAAGAACTAACGAATATAAATAAAAATCCAAAATCCTAATCCTACCGGGGGGTGCATGGATGAACCCATGGAAGAAAGGGGAAAAACATAATGCAATTTACCTGTTGGTAAATCCTTCTTTTCCTTGCGATGCCTCCGGCCACCATGCCTCCCTTGCTGTTGATCAGCTTCTTTAGCTGGGTTATATTCCTCCACGCTATTGTTCAGAAATTGAGGCGGCCCGGAAACCTCCAGAATGAAACAGAATCAATCAGATATTTAACAAAAGACAAAATTGAAGGGTTCTTTTCCTGCTTCTGTATTCCAGTTGAAGAGAAGAAAGAATACTCTGTTTCACATTTTCAACACAGTAATACAAGAGTACCAATTTCCAATTTCCCACATTTTACAAAGAATTCACTGGCAACCAAATACCTAAACAGAAAGAAATTAGGGGCGAAATTACTTCGGAGAAGGCGTCGAATGCAGAAGGAAGTCCTGGAGCAGCGGAAGGTTGTGGAAGGTCGAACATAGATCTATCGCGGAGTGAAGGGTGAGCAACTACGGAGGCTTCACCATCGTCGCTATCGCCTTCGTCGGTGTCGTCGTCCGAGGAATTATGGTAGTTGGTCCCATTACCGACGGCTTCTTTTTCTTCTTCTTCTTCAGCCGAAGAATAGCCTTGCAGAAGAGATAAGCTCATTGGGTCCTCGGAAAGCTCCGAACCTGAGCGGAAAAACGAACCCTACTTTGTCCCTGAAGACACAGCAAGAAGTTACGTCCACAGTCTCGTCCATGGTTTGAGCTGGTCAGAAAATTAAAACGACGAAAAAACTAAACAACTAAAAAAAAACAGAAATATTTAAATTTGTCTTAATTATTAATTATTGTTAAAATCTTAAATTTAACTTTTATGCACAAATTATATTTTTGTTCGATCTTATCCGATCAATAATTTTTTTCTGCAATCCATGAAGAGGTTACCCTGGATTTTAAAGATGATTTGGATGTCTATTTGATAATAATTTTTATGGAATTGAAGGTAAAATTTAAGTTTTGGAGAATAGATTTTCAGAGAATAATTTTTACGAATTCCAATGTAAAATGGTTTTGAAATGTAATTTTAGAAAGTTATTAATTTTTACATAGTCCAAGATAAAAAGTAAATAGAAAATAGAAAAGATAAAGAAAGAGAAAGAAGAAAGAAAAAATTTATCATAATTTATGAGAGTATGTGATTTAACAAAAAAATAACTTATCAAATTTAAATTTTATTACAAAACTGAGGCATAGGTTTTGCAAAGGGGAATGGAAACGGGTTTTTTTTTTTAGTGAAAGATGATTTCAAAAGGATAAAGGTACAATAAGGTTGCATACGGAAAAGACATGAATTAAAAAATAGATAAGCATTTAATGCCAAGGATCTGGTTAGCCAATCGATGAGCTCATGGGCCTTCTTAGTATAATTATTGATGTCAAAGACCTCGTTAACGAGTCAATGAGTTTGAGTTTCTTTATCATAATCTCCAACACATGATTCCAAAGATAACAGAGAGATTCACTGTTAAATCTTAAATAAGGGATTTATTTAGTAAATGGTTTCAAATTTTAAAATATTTAAAAAATGGTCTCAGGTGTTGTCAATGCATCACATGGTGTTGTCAAGGGTAGTGACAACACCATACGCTGCATGGACAACACCTTGTTAATGAGATCATTTTTTAAATATTTAAAATTTGAGACCATTTGCTAAATATCTTTACTATGTGAGACCCCATAATAAATCTCCCAAGATAATACACCAATCTGAATTACTATCAATTGTTTGGAGATTCTTGATTAACCATTCATGAAAAGGACAACGTAAGAATAAGTTGGCGTTGTGATCAGGCAAGACAAGACAAACTTCCAACAAGAAGAGGCAAGATCACAATGGAAACGAGCCTTTAATGGCTAGATACATGGGTGTTTATGATATCTAATATCTATACCTTCAAAGTTGAAACCATAAGGATTGATAGTATATAAACTTGTAGACATTACAAGTATTATACTTTTTATTGATTATTATACTAAAATAATAATTCTAATTAAATTTAGCTAAGATAACAAAATTCAGCTTTTCATTAGTCTACTTTCAAAACCGATTTATAAAGGGCGGTTTAATTAACCTATTTTGAATTAACGTTATTTCATTAAATAAAAAAAATCAACTCTGGCCCCATTTAAATTTATCTCACATATCTTCTTATCAATATTCAATATGCATCATCAATTAAACAAAATAAAATCTAAAAATGGTAATTAATACTTGTATTATAAATAAAAAAACACCTTGTATTTTTATAAACTCATCTTAATAATGACCATCTCTTCTTCTGGTAAGTACATTGAACTAGTTTTTCTCATCCATCATCTTAATTTCTGACTAGGCAACTTAATAGATAAAAAATAAGATACATTGCATTCACAGTAGCTTGAGATTAAAGTTGCCTTGTTATCTCCAATAAAACATAGGAAGGAAGTATTTGTTTGAGAATCCGTTAGGAGAGTGATTTTACGTAAATTGAGATAAGTATGTGAGATGAGTTTTATCTCGACTTATGTGTAACGTTGTTCTAATGTGATTCCCAAACAATATGGTGAACCCCCTTCTACTTCGGCCATATTTATAAAATTCCATCTTACCTTTTCTTAAATATGAATAACAATGTAAGTTTTGTCTAAAAATTTAATCCATTTTTTATCTCAATTAATTATATGCTCTTCTTATATTTTTTTTCCACTTATTTTCTTTCATTTCTTTTTTCAATTATTCTCTCTCATGGATCATTTTTATAAATAAGGGTATCATTACAAAATACATTTTAAAGAATATTTTAATCTACATTATTTGTGTAATTGTTACTTGTGAAAAAAATAGCGGAGAGTGATGACAAAATAGTAAAGCTCTTTAGTGAATTAATATAAATTTTCAAAAGATATAAAAAAGTTAAATACTCTTGTTATTCCTTATAATTTAATCTAATTTTTGTTTTTTTCCATGTAATTTCAAATAATGATTTTAATCCATATACCTTTAGGAAGATTTAGTTAAGAGTTTAATGTTGCCAAGTGTAACTACTGAAATAAAGAATCACTAAGAATACAATAAGTACTAAAATAAAAAAATCCTTAAAAATATAGGGATGAGTATTTGGAACTGGTTTTTGTTTTCATTCTACAACGAGAAACATGGATTTGAAATGGGATCAAAACTAAATATAAATTTGAAATAATATCAAAACTAAAATTCAAACTCCCATGTCACCAATCATATTAACTCAATGTAAAATACAATTCTGTCTTGTCCTTGTTCCCCTAGTTTTGTGTTGGGATAAAACACTAAAATAAATTCTGTTCTTTTTTTTTCACCAAAAAAGAATTGGAAAAAGAAATGAATAAAAACATAGGGAAAATTATACTTTTCTCAATTTTTAATTTGTCATCAATGTATTTTTCTTTTAATTAAATATTTTAATTTTAATTTTTTAACACAATTAATCACAATAACTTGTACCGTTAGCCCTTTGCAAAATTTAATAGTGTTGACAAATTAAAATTTGAGATTTAAATAAAAAATTGCATAGGTACAAAATTAAAATTTTATTTTATGATACTATAATTATCTTAGTAAAAAATATTTATTATTATATACACGCTTTGGTTGACTATTTTGACCATGAATCATTGAACCGGAGAGGGCTCTCGAGGTTCGTTCATTGCTTTTCCCGAACAGACAAGTCTGCGCATTTCGCAGGCCGACGTCGTCGGGTCTTCTCCTGGCGAGCTCTTTGACTCCATTTCCACCCCTTTGGATTGGTTGAAGCTTTCTTTTCTTTTCCCACCAAGCTCGGTGCTTGTGGGTGGGGGCTCTCTGCTATTATGGCGCCCGCCATGGATAAATTCCTTCACAAGCTCCGCAATTTGGACGCTTACCCTAAAATCAACGAAGATTTTTACAGCCGCACTCTTTCCGGAGGTGTTATCACCGTCGTTTCTGCTGTCGTTATCCTCTTCTTGTTCTTCGCTGAATTAAGTATGCACCTGCGGTCCTCCCTTTTTCTTAATCCTTTTTTAATATTTTATTTTTGTTGATTGTTTTCAGAAGTTTAATGCGTCTGATCACCTGATTGAGATGCCCTGAAATGTCGAGGAAGATGAAGGGTCAATATCTACGTTTGGATCTTAACGAAGTCGTCTCAATTAATCCCTTTTGCCTGGCCTTTTGGCTGCATTAATTTGAAATATAAATTTTCAGTGAGAATGGTATTGACAAAAGAATGATCTTTTAGAAGATGGAATGGAATTTACCTCCTTTTTCGCACTGATTTGTTGTGCCCCCGGGTTCCCGCAATCACACACACAACTTTAATTGGTAATGCTACCTTGTCATTGCGTGTATAACGATATACTACCGCTAACTGATTATACAAACAATGCGCTCTTGCTGTTCTGGGCTTATGGTTTGTGTAATAACAGCTTCCTTTTCAAATTTGTGCGTTTCCTCTATCTAACTGGTTCGTTGCTATATTTAACTTGATTGTTGAGTGCCAAGGTTTATAAGCGATGCATATATCATGTCTTCTGAAGAAAAAAGAATATCTAAGAAAAGTGTAGAAACTCATGAAGATGGTTTGAGCTATATTTGCCTCTATCTTTACATCTTGGATGGAGAATTTCCTAATCCTGGCCCCTGATTTATGAAATGTTTCATGTTATTACTCTCGTCAGCTTGACTTCTGATGATATAACTGTAACTAGATCTGTTGAGCCTATTTTTTCTGTAGTTAACATAGTGTCACCGCTACTATAACTGCATGTAGCAGTTCAGGGCTAACACAATTAATAGTGTTCTGATGTTAAAATAGTTTATTGAAGCCATTTCTTTTACTACTGATCTATGTGATATGACTTAAGATTTCGTATGAGATTCTGTTGATGTAATCAATTAATTGTTGTTGCAGGTTCATATATCTATACAGTTACTGAGACTAAGCTCATAGTGGATACTTCAAGAGGGGGGAAATTACACATCAATGTAATTCTTTGATTTATAGTTTTGTTATTACCTTAATATAATTCCTTATGTTCCAAGTCCAACGTATGGACCATGTTCATTCTTGGATTGTAGACAAGAGGTTATGTTTCTGCGTTAATTTGCTAACATTGGTGATGTATTTTTTGAGAGAATTCCATAAATATCCTTGTTCTGTTAATTTTTCCTTCCAAATCACACTATAAAATGTGGTCTGTGATTGTTTCCTCACAATTGTGCTTGGAAGTGCAGTTTGATGTCACTTTTCCTGCTGTTCGATGTTCGATACTCAGTTTAGATGCAATGGATATTAGTGGGGAGCAGCATCTTGATATAGTATGTACCACATAAATTGCTGTTTATCAATTAATTGCATGGTTTTGTTAATTCTAATAGGATAGTATGATGTCACCCTAGTATTTGCAGTTCTGTTTAACTGCATTCTAATGATTTTGTCTTTCCCTCAGTCCCATATTGATACTGCTCTTTCTGATTGATTACTTATAGTGCACCATTCCTCTTTGCAGAGACATAATATAGTCAAAAAAAGAATTGACGCCAATGGTAATGTGATAGAAGCCAAGCAAGATGGAATTGGTGCACCAAAGGTTAGTCCAAACACTCCAAAATTCTACTTCTTAAATGTAGCTTGATTTGTATTAACTATGAACATTGTGCTCAATTTTGCAGTTTGAATGATTATAGTTTACTCTTCTCAGTTACAGTATGTATCCTCTGTGTTTTATTGTTAACGTTAATTCACATTATAAGAACAACATGGAGTGGCTCTTATTGTTATGAAAATGTTGGTGACTTGCTGGAGCTTTCACTGGGGTTTAATTGAATAAAATATTACCATTTTATTTAATTGCTATTTACAGTTGACTTTGCTACCATTACAATCATAATATGCAAGAACCCAGTTGGAGCAGTTGATTTTGGAAGCACAAATATGAAATATGTTCTGATCTCTCTCGTTTTTTTTTTTGGCTCAAGACATGCTCATTTGAATGATGTTATTTGGTTCTCTTTTTCTGGTTGTGTTTCATGATGCAGATTGAGAAGCCTTTACAAAAACACGGTGGCAGACTCGAACACAATGAAAAGTACTGTGGTTCATGCTATGGTGCAGAAGAGGTATGTGTGACCATTTGATAATAAATCTTCCTTGGTTTTCTTTTCAATTTGAAACTTCAGTAAGATGTTTTGTGTTGGTTTTCGGATTGGACTATAAAAAAGTTGTGTGGGGTTTTTTGGGTTTCTGAAACTAATTTCTTCAAGTTTCCAGTGGAAAGAAAATCAATTTTAGGCATCAAGGGATCTACCTTTTGAAAAAAGAAAAAAAAAATTAGGTTTTAAAATTTACTTGCATAATTTGATGAGACTTAACCATTAAATATACTTGATTGTATTTGTAAAGGCTAATTCTTTATGAAAAATGAGAAGCTGTTGATAGTAATAGACATTAACTGCTAACCCTATAATTTTCTATTTACCTTAGTTTAACTCATCCCTCATTGCACACCTTATTTGTCTTGTTAATATCAATCTTATGTTGGTAAGAAAAGTAAAGAAAAATATAAAAATCTTCCCACGGGCGTCTTAATCAAATTTAAAGATAGAATGATATAAAAATAATCCTGTATGCTTCTTAATTAAATTTTTATATTAAAGTTTTAACTATGATTGGTTTTAAGTTTGAGTAGCATTATTTTTAATATTTAACAATAATGAATCACAGGATAACTTTTGCTCACCCGATGTATATATCATTGACAAAGTAAGGCTAGCAAAATTTTCTTGGCGATGTTTAGGTTGCTACTATAACAATTGTCTTATCTACTGATGACTTGAAATTTATGAGTGGCTGTTGAAGGCAAGCACCTTTTATTTATAAAAATAATTATTGCAGGATGCAAAGACTATGCCCATGTTAGAACTAATTACTGATATTTTTTTCAGCCGTTTTAGTATTCCAATTCATTTACTGAACTTTATCGTTGTACTTGAACACTTTTGATATCATAACAACTTAGTCTGCAATTGTTTCTTAACATCTTTCATTCTCTCTGCCCTCTCTGTGCAGTCAGATGACCATTGTTGTAATTCTTGTGAAGAAGTGCGTGATGCATACAAGAAAAAGGGTTGGTCACTATCAAATATGGATTTGATTGACCAGGTTAGCATTGTTACCTTTGTTCTTTCAATCTGCCTACACTCAATTTTTCTGTGAATTCAAATGAGACATAAGTTTGTAAACATTATCACATGTTTTTTTTGTTGAATTCATTTAAAAAAAATGAAGACCAATCTGCTATTTGCTGGCATAAACTATTATATTCTTTGGATGGTCACAAATGTTGACTTAATTTCATGGTTTATATGTAATTCCTGCTAGTAGTGATCACCAGTGTTATAGAATTTCTGAGGTCATGGGCTCAAATATGTCTTGATTTTAATATGAAATCAATGCAGTTATGGAGTCTTCGTCAACTCATACTTTAAGTTTATGATCCTGACAATTTACTTTCAGTGTAAAAGAGAAGGTTATATACAGAGGGTAAAGGATGAAGAAGGTGAAGGATGCAATATCCATGGATCCCTTGAAGTTAATAAGGTTGCTGGAAATTTCCATTTTGCTACTGGGAAAAGCATTCATCAGGCGACTATATTTCTGGCTGATCTGATTGCTTTTCAGGATAATCATAATGTAAGGCTCAGTGAATCTCTAATTTCTATTGCCTTGGCCTTATAATATTTTTCGGTAGCATTGTTGATTTTGCAATACTTGCTACTTGTATTTTTAATTGATTTACAAAATATGGTGTGTATTGCAGATCAGCCATCGAATCAACAAGTTAAGCTTTGGTAACTACTTCCCTGGTTTGGTAAATCCTCTTGACGGGTAATACTTCTGTATTTATTTTCAACTGACAAGGATGGTTTAAAGTGTTTTGCATGAAAAAGTCATATCCAGTTTTCTTTTTGAATGTTGACCTAATGCTGTACAATTTTCTTTAACCAAAAATTGAATCAACAAAGTATAGATTATTTAGAATTCTCTTGCAGTTCTGCAAGAGAGAATTTATGCAGGCATGTTTTACATGTGGCATTTATATAATTATATTTATCTTGCCAAGATAATGTTTATCTTTGAAATTGTAAAAGATGTAGTTTGTCTCTGTTTGCAAATTTATTTTATTATGTAGAATATTAGAGTGTTTGTGTGTGGCATACTGTTAAGAAAGATAATTCTTCAACTATAATTTTCTTTTCCACACCATTTATGGTCCGCTTCATTTCTTCTTTTTCAATCCTTTGCAGGGTACAGTGGGTGCAAGGACCAAACCATGGCATGTACCAGTATTTCATCAAGGTTAGTACTATGTGTGGATGATTTTCGTATTAAATTTCTTCTATGGTTTTTGTAGTGTCAACTAAATGCTTAATGATGTTGGTGTGCACGTAATTCAACCATTTTTTATGATGTTATAAAAAATCTGAACCATCTTTGTATGGATCCTATTTGTGTGTCTATACAAACACACCAAATTATTTATGTTTTAACCTTTCTCACTAGAAGAAACATTTGAAATGCACCTATAACTATTGCATTAAATGGTAGAGTTATGCTCGTCTTCCTTTTGAACAAACTGTTCGTATTTAAAATTTTTGTTGATTCATTTTTGTGCTGAGTATTACGTTTGCTTTTGTTTTTGTCTACATTTTCAGGTGGTCCCTACAGTTTACACAAACCTTTGGGGCCGTGTTACCTATTCAAATCAGGTATTACAAATTAATAAGAAAAAATTGCTTTTATTCCATGGTGTTGTTTGAATAATGCCTAAGTTGCATGGTATATGTTGTTGCCCAGTATTCTGTGACAGAGCATTTCAAGAGTTCAGAGTTCGGTGCAATTCCTGGAGTCTTTTTCTTTTATGACATAAATCCTATCAAGGTAAAGCTGTCAAATCAAACTAGCCAATAAATGCTTTTAGGTTTGTCCTTAACTATACTGTTAACTTCACATAATAGTCTGTCCATCAGTGTTTGTCCCAATTATGCTGAACTGTGTGACCTAAAATCTACATTAATGGTTAATCTTGTATGCCCATGTTTATTTTTCTTGTCATGAAGTCCTTTTTTATCTTTAGATGATTTGGTCGACCTTTAACAATGTGCACTAACTAGAAAAATCTTGTTGTAAGAACCTTCAAAGTGCTTGTTTGGGGAGCACGTTCAAACCACATTGCATACAAGTTGAGATAAAACTCCTCTCATATACTTACATTGGCTTGCTTTAAATCACTCTCTCAACAGATTCTCAAACACTCACAAAGTAAGGAAATCATAGTGCCTGCATATATGCGCATTTAAAAAAACACGCACATAATATCATCTTGTACTACCAAACACAAGCAGCTGACTCCAAAACTTCTATCAAGACAACCCAACTTGAAAACTCTGTTTAGATTTTAAATGGCAAGAAAAACACAGGGTTTTGCATGTCGGTAAGAAAATGTCTCTTTGTTAATCAGAGTTTTATGCCTTTAATCTCAAGCATGAATCTGAAGCTCTTGTTAAATTGATATAGCTCTTCTGTATGGCACAACTAAAGTATCTACAATTGTTATCTTTTAATAACATCATTTCGTTTCCTAAAATTTAATAGACAGTATAAAATACAAACTGCTGGGTCAGTGGAGATCACTGTTCAGCTTCTTCTATCATGTTGAGGATCTGGAAGAATTGTTAAACAAAAGAATTTGGTTTATTTGAAACCATAGGAAAATGGCTGCGCATACGGTAATTTCTAACAGCACATGATTCTATGTTGCAGGTCAACTTTAAGGAGGAACATGTTCCATTTCTACACTTCCTGACCAACATTTGTGCCATCATTGGAGGTAGATGTTCCGTTTTTCTGTTTTTGTCATTTATGAGCAAAATAAGAAAAATAAGCTAACATTTTTGAAGGAAGCTCATATAATATGATTCTATTATTAAGTGCCATAATTAGACAACTTCATGTTAAACTGCATGGATTGAAATTCATTTTTCTAATAGTAATTACCCATTGCCTATCACCAAGGAAAAGGAATCCTTTCTACTGCATCCCAATCAAGCTGGGAAATATCTATTATATCCCTCCAATTATTAGTTGATAACAAGTATTTTATTACTCCTCTGGTCCTAAATATAAGACTTTTTTTGTAGTGTAATTTACACTACAAAATGAGTCTTGTATTTAGGATCCGAGGAGTGTTAATTTTTACAAAAGGAACATGTGGTATTATACTTTTAAAATAAAGGAGCCGGTAGGATATTCTTACTTTTGTCACTTTTTACATTTCATTTTCTTTTCCTTTCTGTTCAATTTGACAAACCAATTGACAGTACGGTATTCATTTGGTGCAAAACTGATCACCTTTCAGTTCTCTTTGCTCTGACCTGTGTCTGCTTCTTCATTAGAATGTGCTGGTAACTCAACTGACTAACTAAATTTCCGTTGAACAAAGTCATATAATCTGTGCAAATGTGTGATTTGCATGTTAGGGATTATAGTCATACTTGAACTAGTTATTGGAATGATAGACAGAGCTTTGTTGACCAGATGATTAGGAGTTCGATTTTTACCAATGTCATCCCCCGAGTTTTGAGATTTCATGTGAGGGCAATCTTTTTGGTTTTATGCATGTGGAAAGTATGGATGTATACACTGCTACTCCAACTAATACTATTTATAATGCCACAACTGATTATTATAGGATTTCTACCTTTTTCTATACAGGTATATTCACCGTTGCTGGAATAGTAGATTCATTCGTATATTATGGTAAGAAAACAATAAAAAAGAAGATGGAGATTGGAAAGCATGGGTGATGTAGGCACCATTTAACCCTAATGCTCTAAATGTCTCGATTGAATCTGCATGTGATGTACTTGGTTGTTTGGTGTAATGTATGTTGATCAAAATGTGATCTTGTAAAAGTACCAAAATTTTGTGATCCTGTGGAATGATTTGCCCATTTTTTAATGGATTTCTGGATTTTACAATCCAGACCCTTCATGTTTCCCATTTGTTGTAGCAATTTAGTTTACATTTCTGTAACCTGTAGGTTTTATGCACCGAACTAAGGATAAGGATTTTAGTGAAGAAGCTAGAGTTATACTGTTCAGATACTTTTTTAATGCTTGTAAACAGAATCCTCTAACCGACATTTTCACATTGTTAATTTGGAATTAAGAACGTTTCTGCTTGCATTATAGATAACTTTTATTAGTGAGTTTTACTGTTCATAATTTATATTAGACTAGGCTCCTAATTTTTCAATCTTCGTTTGCAAGAAGCTTAAGTTGAGATATCATTACACCAAGGTCTCGACTTAAAGAAGGGTAAGATCATACGATGATGGCTGTCTCTATCTATAGAAGATCTTCCGATCTTTAATCCTTCTAGATTCGTGATTGAAATCATATGATGATGGCTGTCTCTTTACCAATCATGAATTATAAATGACCTGACTTGTTACAACCTATGTTTTACACTATTATTTGTTATTAATAATGTTAAACCTTTGGGAACAATTCCTTTTGAATTAAAAGGAACGTTAAGGATGTCATCAAAAAATAAGGAATGTTTTTTTGGCAACAACCGAAAGAGGATCGTTAAATATATTTGTTCGCAGACTTCTGTATAAACATACTCCATCTTTTGCATGCAATATTTTACCCTCAATAACTTTTCCCCTTCCCCTTTTCTCTACATTAATTTCCGGCATTTGTCACCCGATAGAGATATATATACATCAAAGAGGATCCTTCTTATTAATAGCTCATTATTATAATTAAATAAACAAAATCAATATTCTAATTCTAATTTCTAATTGTAAATTATATCTTACTTAATATATATCTCAATCGTATTTCAACAGTTTTAATGAGGAAGAATTACAAATTAAGTACATGATTCATGTTGCTAAGTGCTTACTAATCACAGAACTTTTCAAAAATTATAGATATTGAAGCAAACTTGATGCTTTCGGTTCTATTTCTTCATACGTCCTTGTGTCATGAATCTTTAATTTGACCAAGTAGCTTAGTAGCACACTAGCACTGGACTAAGACGGATTTTACTTGCACTGTCGGAGATTCGAATTTTGAAGAGAACACTTTTGGGGAGAGGTACCCAGCCAGAACCCCAATCCAGATTAGTCATGGTGGCTAATAGCCCTAATAAGGAATGCAAAAGCAAACAAGTGATAGTATCACGCCTCATTGTTCAGCCCCACTAGAAAAAGGAGTACTATAACTGATCTTTTGAAGTAATTTTCTTGTCAGCATATAATATATTGAGACATACGGGGAAAAGATGAGTATCAAAGGGGTAAACAAACTTCATAGTGGTCACATTCTTGAGGCGCTCTTGACCATAAAAAATTCAACTTAAAAACTATGTAGCCTCAACGAGAACCTGAATTCTTCCCTCATTAACAGGACAGCTGGAAAGCTTCAATTTGATAGCCTCAAAATCTGCATGTACTATCTCTTCCCTAGTCAACCACAGCGACATGCAGTGATCAATCAGGTTCTTCCCGCAACTCAAGGATGAACCAACCTTCAGAATCCGGTTCTTCCCAAACCTTGTGATTCTTGCTAAATTCAAATCAGAAGGCTCCTCAGCATAAATCTCTAGAATCTCCCGGATGGAGTGACACCATATAGGTCGAGCAACCTTGAGGAAATCATGCTGCGCTAACACCGGAAGGTTAACACTTCCCAGTTCAGATTCGTTGCGATTTCCTTTTCCATGTAGTTTGATCCTCCAATCTTTAAAAGACCATATGTATCTGCAAGGTCACTATGTGCTGCAATGGTGTCAGACTGTTAGGGGTAGGTGTAGCCAGAGCTCTGGGCAGTTTTAGTAGGGGTATTGACTTCTTTTGAGGTATAAGATTATTTTTTCCGCCAAGGGGAAGGAAAGTTCAGTCTTTTAGAAGTAGTGAGGATTGGGAGAGTTCTGGAATCATGAAAGTCCAGAGTCATTGTGATACGAGTCTTTGTTCTATCTCTTGTGAATATGTAATTGTTATTTTGATTGCAGCAAATGCAACTGGGTGTAAGAGGGTCAAGGGTTTGTCTTAAATCATCATTTCCCTTGTAATCTGATCCAGTCATGTAGTAAGAGTGGTATCAATCTCAAGTTATTCCCACTCTCGTTGTCTATTTCTGATTTTAATCTTATTGTCAGCTTGTTTAGGAGAGGGTTCCATCATTTAGACAATGTGCTTCCACACGTAGTCAAGTTATTAATAATTAACTAAGCAAAAACAGTCACCAGTTCAAAGAATATGATATTGAGCGATTTTTAGTA
>JANTPZ010000267.1:0-34109 GCA_025593235.1 Vachellia pachyceras | reverse complement strand
TTGGATTGTGGGTGAGCTTAACCCATTTTCTAAAAATTTTGTACAAAAAAAAAATACAGTTGAATATATAAGACGGCTGTTAAGTTGTAATTAACCATGTATCATATCACATGGGTGCATCATAGGCATCAATATATAGATGTAAAACTACACATTAATAAAACTATTAATTCCCATTTTTATTGTTTCTTTGTAGTACGTTTAATATTATGTTGAAAAAGATTGACTCCAATATAAAAATGCATGCTTGGAACAAAACTGCTCTAAATTTTCGGGAACCGAGTTTTATAGAACCAAATGATTCCATGTAAGGCTAATACGTATTTCTCCCTTTTCTTACTTGCGGTCCCAGGTTGAGAAAAATCTCAAATTTTCACGGTTCCGTTGCCGTGAAGGCCTTCTCATCTCAGATTTGGAGCAAAGTATTGGAAGCAGAAAAATTAATGAGTCGTCAATAATTTCTTAAGAAGAAAACGCAAGTGGTTTACCTTTAGACTTTTAGAAGGGTGGGAGCTGTACCTTTCCGTACTGATTTTTATGTATAAAGCTCAAAAAAGCTTCCCTTTCAAGGGGGGAAAATGAGTCATCAACTATTCGGCGTTGCACATTAATGGCATCCGATGCTTGCGTAGGGTGCAATCTTCCATGAACCACCAGTTCATCATCTCTGTCTCGTAGTCTACCGGAATCTCTATTCTCTAGGTGAGCCGTCCCTCTCTTTTTTCTTCCCCAGTCCGATAATTAATGTCATCACTTTTCATTCACATCATCTCTCAACCAAGACCTTTTGGAAGTTGAAAATTTATCCATTTATTGATTGCCAATGTGAAGAAGGAACTCCTTTAGATTCAACTTAGGCCTCCCAAATTAAATGTATTGCGCCTCTCGTCAACCCTAGGGATTGAACATATATGTGTACAAACAAAGTGAATTCTATGTGGGACTTGGTCTGCTTAACTATTACTAAATATATATATATATATATATATGAACCGTCAATGGTTCCGTTTGGCAAAGCTTCTCAGAAATTCAAAAGCACGTTTAACAGTGTTTTTCCGTAAAACGAGATAATCTTCTTCATATATTTGCCTCAACTTGCTTAAAAAATACTTCTGCACCTCTTTTTCAAACGAGCCCAATGTGGTTCTCGCCCTCATTTCTTTCCCAATTTATTATTATTTTCTTGTACTCGTTGAACATGTTTGATTATGTGTCATCGATTAATGATCTCCCTGTGTGTGTCGCACCATTGATTACGCTGTTGAAATTTTTGGGGCCCAATCTCTAATCGAATGCTCTTCAGCTCTTCATTCAATCTGTTGATGAACGGAACGACCATCTTCAAACGTGCACAGGACAACACAAAGGTTGCACTAAAAGTATTCTAATAAAGCTAAGAGCACTTGTAAAAGTTCAACTTTTGGTTTTATTAGTCTCTCCTCATTAATTATTCCATTACAATCACTCTTTTGTGGTTAATTGCGTAATGTTTGTCCAAGTGACGACTGTATTACTCATTAATTGCGCAAACGCATTCTCTCTAATTTAATGAGTTAAGTAACTTTTATTATATTTCAATCATATTTGACAGTATATTAGCATTAATAATCATTGTTCTTTGATTATCGTAAAATGTTAGCTTTGAATCCACCCCGGACTGTGCTTTTAATTAATGTATTCTATTGTGAACCATTGTGAAGCACCCTTGTATATTCCTCCCTTGCACTCATCATTAATAAGACCAAATGCTTCTTATGACTAAACAGTCAAATTTTCACAACCCTAATTTGTCGCGAATTGATAGCTATTGAGTACATGTGACATCAAATATATTAAAGACTTATCAATTAATCAGCATATATATCACTGTTGCTTGTTGAATGGTTCCATATATATATTAATGAATCTTTGAAAATCTTCTTTCAGAATGGCTTGGGCTACGACAGGACACCTATTCTGTATATACATTTAGTGTATAATCTTTGACTATATACTTGTAATCTGGTTTCTAGCTGTGTGCGATATTCGTTTCCCATTTTTCTTAAGGTGGCTGAATTTTGATCCCCGTTGAAACTTAGTGCATGCTTAGGTACATCTGGGCCGACTTCTTAAGCGTTGAACATCTTCCTCCAAAGGAGACAGTGACAAGCCTTTGTTTGTCTTGTACTTGGTAATCTATCCATTTCCGACCATACTAATAATCTATAATGAGTATATAATCCAGTCACATGAATGACAGAATGATGGGTACTACTGATGACCAATTAATCCTGATTTCCCCCTTACACATCATTTTAATCAAGCATTTGGAACATAGCTTTGAATATGATGCAAATATACCCATGGTGAAGTACTCACAAATGTCCACCAACGCTTTGTTGAATGCAAAAATGCACATGAAAGTTTTAAAATAATGCAAAAGCACCATAGTTGTTAACCTCCGTTTAGATGCAATGTAATTTTTGCAACCGAAGAAACTTCTGATGCACATTCGTAAATACTTCATGGCTAGATCTGCATCTTAACCCTTCTTTATATATTTTTTAGATTGGGCTATACAAAGGGAGAGGTGGTTTATTGACTCTCTACTCAAAGAAATTTACTGTTTGGGCAAGTGTCGCGGAGGTGACAATGAAGTCACAACTGCTACAGTAATGGATACAAGTTCTAAAGCCGACAGCCCCAACCTTGCAAGCAATGTCACTCTTTGAATTAGCTTATACATCATTCCTGCATTTTGCTCTACGTCTTTCCACCTAATTCTTTCCCTCACCTTTTAGTCTAGCTCAATATTAATTCCCTTCTCTTAGGTTGCCTTCTCGTGCGTTCTGTATAGATTCAGCAACTCGTAATACGTGGTTTCTGTCTCCTTCATCACATAAAATGTCATCGTTAATTGGTCTATTATTATATGGGTATCGTATGGGTAGATATAGTTCGTAATAACCCTATATAAGTTTTTGAGGTTCAGATGAATCAATAGTACATATGAAATCTACTGTGACATGTGGTGCCTTGCAAGCCAATTAAGTACTCGAACATGATTTTGGACACGTAGCGTACTTAGATTTGTGAATTAAGGCAAGATAAATTTGTGTTGACAAGAGTTATTATCCATATACTGATGACACCTAAGAAATGAAGCTTAAAATAGAAATGGGTTATTGAAACGAGGGTCCACACCCACAGCGAAAACCCAACAAGAGGAACAAGTCTAAAACAAAATAAATTTGGGTTGGTAGCTGCTCACAACGTAATTAACCTAAGTTTGTAGGTGCCATGTATATAATAAAATGTTACATAATTAATAATTAGGGAATCATGAGTAGGTCCATAAGCATCACAAGAAAATCGACATATCATGAGGTGATAAAAGATTATTTTGCTTGCATTTATTGGCCTTTGCCTTCTTTCTTCTTTAATTGCTTCAGCGGCTTCTTCTTCAATGGCTAGAAGCTAGAAAGCATTGTGCACCTGTTTGTATATTTTTTATGAGAAATACTGGATAACTATCCAATGGGCACAGTAACAAGAATTAATTTCCCCAGCACTGAATCTTATAAATGAACCAACAGGTTATATGATGAGAATGGAACTGTTTAGGATTTTAACATAATTGGACGGAGCAACCTGCTTTATGGTTCGCGTTAGGTTCATGTCTGGTAGATGTACTTGTAGAGGTTTGGTCTAATTTATTCAATTATTTGACAAAGACTAACATGCTTACTCTTCATGAAACTGACCCAACTCTAAACCCTGTTACAGCTTAGCTGCATGCAGAGGAAAAAGGTTTAATTAAGAGTTGTATGGCGAAAAATATATACACAGTAGAATAAATTAATCAAAAAAGATTTTAGATTGATTCTGGCAGATTTTGCTATGATATAAGCAGGCAGATCTCAGATTGTGCAGACGCAGCATTGCTTCATGCCCGATACCTATAAGAGGCGTGGTCCATGTCATATCACAAACAATCAATTATAATTGGCTAATCAATTATACCTTGTGAGGTATCAATGACTAATCCCCTCACGGTCCGAAGGAACTTTATAATTGGCTATAAAACTCTTTCTATACACACTGTTGGGATTCAAACCCCCTGACAAGATGCTTAAAGAATCTAATTAAGTATCAACTCCGCTTCCATCCTAATTTATATGTTTTGGAGATATGTTGGCTTGATACGCTCCCAATGTATACATACTATTCCAAATCTGTGTGTTAATTTATAAAAAATGTGTGTTACTTTTTAAAAATGATTTTCTCCTTTTTAATCTTTTATATTATAAATTACTTGTATGCCGTCAATATAAATAATTTTAAAAAATAATGAATGTTAAAGATAAAGGAATTGATGAGGTATAAAGAAATTGAGATCTTGCATTTAAATTTAAATTAACTTCAATTAGCTCCTACCTTTTAAAACCGAATAGACTAAATAGATTAGGGGAGTACAAATATATAAATAATCTCAAATAATGCTAATGCTTCTTCCCCTAAATAAATCCATAATGAATTATTATGCATCTGTGAACCGCATCTTTACTACTTGGTTTCTATATATGAATAGTCAAAGAGTGTAATGGAGCGTACATCATCTTGTTAGTTCATCCATAGATGTGGGAGTAAAATTAGTAAGCTGCAGGGAGGGGGCATGCATGAGATGAGAGAAATATTTGCATATATCCTATTAATTTTTCTTATTAATTCTTTCTCGATAAACCATTATAATAAATATTTGTAACATCTATGAGAAAGACAGATAGAACATTTTGATGTAAGCAAGTATCTCTCTCTAACTACATTTTTGGATGTTTCAAAATCACTTCCTTTTTTTAATTTTTTTACGTTTTAGGGAGACAGAGTTATTTTCACAGTACAAGGTAAAATCAATCCTCAGCTAATATAAGCTGGAAATAACCGTATTGTGTAAAGTGTTGTGATTTTAAATGATCCATTGAAGAAATTCACCTGATTATTCTTCACATGCATGCACTTCCTGGCTTCTAGTCCTTGAGATATATGCAAGACACACGTATCCAGAAAATCCGAGAGCCAGATTCATGAGATTACCTTTTGACCTTCCTTGCCATGGTTTCAATTATGATCATACGAAATACAAAACTATATATCCATGTAAGGTTTGATTATGAATTGGGTAATACATAGTCGACTTTATAAAGAAAAGACGCCAAAATTAAACCATTTTTTATCAAAATTGTGTGTTGGCGTATGTAGATCAGGCCAGCTTGTCATCAGTATTTCTTTTGGGTAAATAAAATGCCGGCTTAGGCAAATCATGTCATGGGAGTTTTTCAGGACACACATGCTGTCAGACACAGAGTACTTACATATCACTAGTTTACATCTTTATTGGCGAGTTGTTATCATTATCATCAGTAAGGAAGGTTTGTATCTGCAGAAAAGGTGTAAAAGCAAATATGCAGTTTGGGGAAAATCGAGATGGTTACTCATCCTTGTCCATTGACTTGGACATCAGGGTTGTTAACCAGGAGTACTGGCGTTCTGTGATAGTGTGATTTACACCTGGATGAATTAATTGCTACCAGAAATTGGCTCTCTCATTTCAAACTCTCAACTAATTAAGCTCCTTCAACTCCTCAGTCAAATTCTCCAACGCGAGAACTGTCTTACCAGGCAGTGTTTAGAACAGTTTAGTTTCCTTCCAACAGATCCAACGCTTCCCCCTCTCTCATTCACACCGAGACTTACTGGTCGTCGCCCGCACACTAGCATAATCTGTTGCTAATAGGGACACGTCGTAAACGTGGCGATGACGAAAGGGTTGAGTAAGATTGCAATGAGGGCAGTGGATTTGTAAAGGAAAAAAAAAGAAAAAGATTTCTCATTTTTATTTGACATTTGTGTGTATTTACTTTTAATGGGTGCTCAATTACATGTAGCGATGTCTTTGGATGACCCATCTTTCATCTTGTGTAGCTGTAAGCTGGGGAACCCCTCACATTAGTTCTCAAGGAGCTTTCAAAACCCAATGGTGGACCCCAAACCTGTGAGTCTTGTTTGTCTGTCGTCCAATGAGAGTTTTTGATGGGGAGGGGGGTGGGGGAGCAATATTTTCTTAAGGAAAATAATAATGAGGGAAGGGAAAAGGAGAGGGGCTTATATAAAGAAGGTTTTGAGGGGATTTTGAGTCATTACAAGATATAGTGTTGGTGAGACATTTTTTGCATCATTAGCTTTAATTCAGTAATAGTGTGCTGATGGGGAGGCAACCTTGCTGTGACAAACTGGGCGTGAAGAAAGGACCATGGACTGCTGAAGAAGACAAGAAACTCATCAACTTCATTCTCACCAATGGCCAGTGCTGTTGGCGCGCCGTCCCTAAGCTAGCCGGCCTCCGCCGCTGCGGCAAGAGCTGTCGCCTTCGTTGGACTAATTATCTTCGTCCCGACTTAAAGCGAGGACTTCTCACTGAAGCTGAAGAGCAGATCGTTATCGATCTCCATGCCCGTCTTGGCAACAGGTTTTTATTGTTTTTTCCCCTCATTTCCTCCCTCGCCCCATACATTGCCCTCCTGGCAGCTTCATGCCAGGCCAAAGCGATTCAAAGGTGTTTGAAAACTTCTCAGACTTGCATGCTATGTCCTCAAGGTGTTTGAAAAAAATTCGTGACATGTATCAAAGTTCTTTTGAAAATTTAATCTCGTGATGTATAACTAATTTAATCAGAGAAGCAGATAACAGAAATAGAAAAAAAATGGATTATCAGAAATATTATGATGTCTTTAAAAAGATTATGTAGTTGTATGCATCATTAATGTTTTCTTGCACAATGCAAGCGAAGTATAAAAAATGAGCTGATATTCACGGTTGGTGAAAACTCAGACGATTGTCATTGAGTGCAAAATTGATAGCAAGTAAGGTCTTGTCTTAAAGCAACCTTGAAGCTATTACAAATCTTCGTCACCAAGAAAGACCGCTGCATCCATTAATGTTTCAACTTGATTGATTATTGTGTGTCTGCTCTGTGTCTAGGTGGTCCAAGATTGCTGCCAGATTACCTGGAAGGACAGACAATGAGATTAAGAATCACTGGAACACCCACATCAAGAAGAAGCTGCTTAAGATGGGTATTGATCCTGTTACTCATGAACCTCTTAATAAACAGGCTTCTAGCTCCCAGGAAACATCTTCCCATCATCAGAATAATCCATCACAATCTGCAAATAATCATCAGCTTAATAAGGAAAGTGAGAGGGTCCCAAACTCTGAGGAAAGTTTAAGCACATCGCCGATTGAAAACTCTTCTTCTGGGGATGAGTCCCTTCTACTATACAGCATTTGCAGCGATGACTCTCTAATGAATAGCTTGTGGCTGGACGAAACACCACTGGTCGATGCATTATGGGACAGTTGTGAACCCAAAGTGCAGAATACTACTAATAATAATGACATGGCCATGCCATCTTGGGAGGACAACTATGGGTGGTTTTTGGACCATCAGGACTTTGGTATTCATGATTTTGGTTTTAATTGTTTTAATGAGATTGAGTCAAATGCACTGCAGACTTTAGGAATCGAGGAAAAGGATAATTAGCAAGCAGTACTCACAATAATCAGAGTTGTCTATAAAAAAACAGAGTATTATAATCAAATTTGTACATGTTGCAATACACCATGGGCTGAAAAGTTAAGTTCTTGGTATTGAATTTTATCTAGCCACCATCATGTTACGTACACAAATATTCTTCGAAGGTGGAAGGTGAGCATTTCCAATTAAGAAGTTCCTCACCATCCAAATAAAGAGAACTGATACCAAAATCAAATCATAAAACCCCCCATATTACTTGTTTTTCTCATAAATGTTGTAATCTTATGTGCATGGTAGGGATACGGGAATGGGGAATGTCAAAGTGATGCTACTGGCTTTGTACATAGATGTTTACTTTGGAAATAATGGTTAAAATGTTGTTTTATTGTGGTTATAAACTCCGCTGTAGTTGCATATTCTATGTTGTTCATTTGTTACTGGAGATAAATAGACAGAAACAGAGAAGAGAGATAAAGATGATTCACATGAACATACAGGTGGAGAGCATATTCTGGTGGCAGAAGAATATAACTTCTAGACGAGGCTAATGAAGCATAACAGTGCTTTACTTTCTTTTTATTCATATAAATGCAAACCAGCTCTATCTTCTCTCTCTGCCCCCACACCATTTTTGTTCCTTCTACTTTTATCATCATCATCCTCCTCCTTTCTGAAATTTATATGCAGCATATATAGGTATCTTATTAACCCATAATCAGAGCAGTTCCATGGGAAAAAAAATTCTTCTCCAGATCGAATTAGGGAATAAAGTTGGAAGCAAGAGACTTGGCAGTAACGAAGTTTCTGAACAAGCTAGCTATAGGGTCCGTTTGGGAAAGCGGTAGAGAAGTGCTTTTACCATTTACGAGGTAAATGTGTGATGGAGATTATCTCGTTTTGTGGAAAAACACTGTTAAACGTGCTTTTACGGTATTCATAAGCTTTGCCAAACACCCCAATAGATTATACGTTGAGCCATCGCCATCAATTGTTGAAGATGTTATTAGGAAATTGATTCAAATGGGGATTAGCAGATATGGAGGATCCAATAGCTTAGAATATGGGTCTTATCCGGTTCAGGTTGTGTCAGACAAAAATGAAAGCATATTGTCACCTTATCGATCGTATTCTTCCAAATTTATCTAGCCACTAATAATGAAAGCGTGATCATAATATATTTGAGGGCATGATGGCAAGATTCTCTTCCCTCCCTTTTGTGCTCAATATACATTTGCCGAGATAAAGCAAGATATAAAAAAACTGGCACGCTTACTTATGCATATATTTAGTCATACACAAAGGTATCCAACCAAGCATGATACTATTTAATCAAGGAAGACTGGCTGAGTGGGAGCTACTCAATATTCTTCGAGTTCAGACTATGTAAATGCAAAAAAAAAAAAGCAATTGCAAAGTATTTATATTCATTTCTTTTTCTCGTTAATGAGAATCAGATCAGATTATTATCATGAGAAGATTGAATTAGCAAACGTCTTATCGCAAGGGGTTTTATTTAGTGATGGGCATGACAAAGCCCTGCCAGGCTATGATTCGTCAACTTTTTTGCGAAATGAATACTCAAATAGAAGCTGCATTGTCCACATGGATGGATTTCTTGTAATTAAATAATTACTGTACTTATTATATTAGTCACCTTTAACATTTGGCAGAATTTAAAAGGAAAAAGGTGCATTTTGAAGAAGAGTGTCAACACTTTTTTTAATTAATATTATTAAAATAAGTTGCACTTTAAGCCAGTTTTTGTAAATCAGATCATATCTCTTGGGTTTGATACGAAATGCCCACATTAACCCAAGTTATTACGACTTAGTGGCACTAATGATAACACTCTGAAAGTAAAAACAATAAGATTAGCCACCCACACCCACACCCCCATAAAAGGCAACAGTTAAAAACTTGTCATCTTATACTCTTCCACCTGGAACCGAATGTGCCCAGTATGTCGCAGAGCTTTCAAGAATTAAATCTTACTCCGTCTTCTAATATACTAGCCAGTAGCATTTTAATCTTGAGAGCCAGGCCAAGCACATTAACCGTTGAGGCAAGTGCATTAAAATTAATGTCCACTTAACCTATTCACTGAACAGTGCAACTAAATTACCTATTCTCTGCTATTTGGCAGCTGTGAAAGGAGTGCATTGAAGTGTAATTATGATTGGTGGAAAGAAAATAGTCATTCTTAGCTGATTAATGGAGAGCCTCCATTAATTGAGACAAGGATTGGTTAATAGAGATGTGAAATTAGATAGAAATCAATGAATTTCGTTTCGAAATATTGCTTAATGATGTGATAACCTGCACAAACAAAAATAAAAAAGGTTCTCCACATCAAGTGACAGATACATGAGTGAATAAAGATATACAGAGTAAACAAATTAGGGTGAGATATGATTCTCCACATCAAGTTGTTTGCTGGAAGAAAGGCACAAATTAATTTGTCAAATCGTTTTCAATTTTTTTGTCCACCCTTTGTTTTAAACAAAATATTCCCAATTATGATTACAGGTCAAAATAACTAGGTAAGTTGCCAATAATGACAAAATTAATTTTGCGCTTAAATACAGTATCATGTATATGCGAAAGCGTGGCCAAATCAAATTTATATAAACTAAAAGTTTTTTGCTTTTTGACCTTTTCACACGTTAACCAATCACTAATTTATTTTACTAGTAAAAGTTTTGGTGAGTTGGAATTCAGATTAACTAAGGTTGTAACATGCCTTCAAGTTCAAAAAGCATTACAGATGTACTTACAACTTGTCTACCAATAAAATCTTCATATCAACAGCAGAATTTGAACCAATAACCTTTTAGGTTATTTACCAATCCCTTACCAATTGGATTAACATTTATTGTGAGTTAACTAATCATAGTTAATCATGGTACAAATAGTTTCAAGTTACTGTCCCCATTCTTAAATATATACTTTGTGAAATATATTACAAATGAATGTTTATATATTTAAGACTTGAGGGAATATCATATGTTTCTTCTTGCACCAATTAGTCGATTAGAATCTCCACTAACCTCACTATTTTTAGTATTATCTGACTTGCTTCTTTGGGTGGAACATAGATTATCATGTTCTCTTGACACATTATTGAATGATAAGCATGAAGTGTGGTGTCAATGACCTCGAAGCAGTATAATTAGTTGAAACTCGTAGGATTTATATCTTTAAGTATATCATGATCTGTACATGATTTGGACTAGGTATATTTGTCGGTATGATGATTAAGGAAGATTTAGACGTGGCTTTCTGGCGATATGTAATTATAAAACATCTCATTCAATTAATTGCAAATGCAGCAAAAACCAACGGATGGAAAAATGGTTTGCTGAATCAATCGCACCTCAAGTTGATCAGAGTAGACCCCATTTTCTGATGAGACATTTGATTTGAGAAAACTTGTTCCTGGAGACACAAGTTATTGTGAAATAGATTTGTTCTTTTGTTCATTGTTCATTGTTGACCTCAAAAATAATTCATTTCGATCTATAGCTGTCATGCATCTGGGGCCACTGCTTTGCTCGCTAATAAACTGCATAATCATGATTGCAGGCTTGTCTCAGCGTTTAATTTTTTCTTAAGGCACAGATTTTAGTCAGCTTTTTGAAAATGAAGAGTGGAATGTTAACCAAGCGGCAATACCTTCATCAATTGGAAATTAATGCTGTTTTCGGATCAATGATTGCAAAACTCAGTTTTATCTCAATTGAAGTTTGGGTAAAAATGAATTAGCATAATCTAATTTATATTTAGATATACTTTTTAAAATAGTTCAATTTAATGTAATTAAACTTCTAAAAGGTAAAAAGTTTCAAAATATAGCTTTGAGTCTAACTTCAGTTCTCAAGGAAAAGAAAAATTCGTTTTTCGGTTATACACATGTGTCTTTTTATTGATGCAATCTTTTATGAGGTAATGTCGAATATTAAATGTAAATATTTATTACAAAAATTATTTTTGGGTTCAAAATAACTTTTGGTCTATAAACTGACTTTTGCAGAATTTTTAGTTACAAAAACCAATTGATACAAGATTTGAATTCTGTGTTAAAAGATAATGCTTAACATCTCAAAAATGATTATCCCCTGTTTGATTATGCATGTGTTTAGTAAAAAAAACCGACTTAAACAAGTTGTAGATTCGATGGTTCTGATGTGTTTTTCATTGCTAAACATCATCAATCATGCAACCATTACTTCATAAAAAAAGGATTTGAATTTCAAAAATAGTAAAAAAAAACTGATTCTAAAGTGGCTCATATTCCTTGCACTTCATTTTGGGTACAATATATAGTATGTCTCACAAGTTTGGCCACTGTAAGATATGATACAGCTTTGCATTTGACTAGGAATGCAATTAAACAATTTTGTACTTGAGGAGTGATGAAAAGTTTCCATCTTTTTTGATGTGCACATAACATCTAACGATGATGTAACAAGTCTCCATATTTTGGAGTTTAATCATTACCACTCATTCTGATGCTTCCACTAGAGAATTTCTTTATACAAGGAATTCATCATGTGCATTAAAAACACTTCATTTAAAAAATGGACTCACTGTTGCCCTCAATTATTTTTGAAATAGTTAAATTATACATTTAGTCCTTTAAATCTAATCAAGTTTCGATTTGGTTCCCTCAGTTTAAAAAATGTATTTTTAGTATTTTATCATTAACATTATTAGTTTTATTTAATGGAAAATGATAATTCAATAATTATTCTGCAATTAAATTATATTAAAATATGCTTAAATATTAATTATTTAATATTCCCTATTTTTATATTTTAAAATTTAACAACATTTTATCATCATTTATTGTAAGATCACTATTTAAATATGTTGAGTCACCATTTTTTGTTAAGTAAAACTAACGGTATTAACAATAAAAAATTAAAGGTGTACTTTTTAAATTTAAATGATCAAATTGAAACTTGAGGTAAATTTAAAGCATCATACATGTACTTTATGTTTTTAAAACTGGTTGGTTTGAGAAGCAAAATCCAAAATGAATATGTTCCACAGGAAATTTGAGCGCTTTCGACTTGTTGTTCTACACATGAAAGTTGGGCTTTCTATTGGGTCTGTACCTGGGCTTTTTATTACATATAACTCCAACATGATCCTTTAACCTGTGGAGGCCATTGGCCCAAACCAATGCTCAAGTGCAAAACGGTGCGTTTTGAGTGAACCTTGTCTTCCCGGGACGTTGTTTCCCGGGCGGGGAGCCTGTATCTTCTGCGCGTTCTACCTGTGGAGCTAATCAGTAATCACTTCTTCGTTTGCTGCACCCGTCTCATATCAGTTCGCTATCTCCACATGTCGTTGAGTACATCCTCATCTTGTTGATTCATAATCAGGTACTGCTAATCACGGTTCTTGGATAAATGACATAATCGACTTCGTTTTTTTCCTCATGGAAATGCAGTCGTTTACTGCGACAATTTGCGAAGCTGAACTGTGTCTACTGCTAACGCTCTGCCAAGATGTTCATTGAGAAATTTTAGGATCTTTATGAATTTAAACCGTCTCCGTCTCTCAGGCTTGCGCACGATTTATTTATTAGGTCATCCAACTTGAGTTTTCAATTACAGTCAAATTTTATTCAGTTGAATAGGGAAAAATTTGATTTTAACTAGAGCAAAAAGATGAATAACGATACAATGCTCATCTTTTGCTCCAACTTGCTACGATTCACCTTCAGAGTAGGGGACGAATTTGGCTGATGGGTTATTAGATATTTCACTTTCTATGACTTCGTAATGCCGCAATCTAGGCATAGTCAATAGTACAGTTATTGTTTAACGAAAACTGTGGATGCAAGAAATGTATGTGGGAACCGAATCATTTTATTCCTATGCTTGTTTGACCATCTCTTCTCCAGCCCTAATCTATGTTATGTTTTTCATGTTGCTTGCCCAAAGCTAAACCCAGTGGCAGAGCTAGGACCTTGTAATAGTGGGGCCAATTTTTTATTTTTAAGCAAATAACAACAGATTTGCTAGTATAGATAATTTGAGTGAGTTCAAATTCTAACAATAAGTGGGTGCAAAATAAAAATCTAATAGTAATTTACATACATACAAAAAAAATTGAGTGGGAGCATTTGCCCACCCTCAATAATGAGTGGCTCTGCCACTGGCTAAACCCTTGTTTCAATCAGTGTAATGCTGAACGAATCAATCAAAATTTTATTAAATATCATAACGTGTAATAGTCGTTTTTAGTTTGTTTGTGCTAGAAAAATAGGAGGGGAAGAAAGAATGGAGGATGAAAATTGTCCGTGAATCTGAATATAGTTCTTACATCTAAGTTTTTTGTTCTCATATCTTTCTCCTTGTTCTTTGCCTATGAAATTGCTGTTGCTGTGAACCTGTTTTAACCTTTCATTGAGGATTTCATTCTATATTTATTTTTCATTCTCTTGTTTAGAGAAAATTGGAGGTATAGGGAATGTTCATTCAATATCTATTATTAATTATTGGATGTGATTATGATACAATGTAATCTTCAGCTACATCAACATACAGTCTGTTAGTAGAGAGACATCTTTTGGTTAATAATTTATCAAAAGGTCTGGTATATGATTGAGTTAATTGCATCTTAAGATCCATATAGCCGTCCCTGGTGAGATAAAGTTTTGTTGTTATTGTTGTTCATTTACATTCATCTCTCTTAATGATGGCTGCCATCTTACAAAGTCATCAAATAAGTAAAATACTATATTGAATCTCTAATTTGGTTATCTATACTGTTGAATGTTGATGCATCATGTCCACCGAAAGGTCAAATGATATGCAACGGCAGAGACGTTGAGAGGCAGAAAACCAACGCATTATCAAAGCTCCTAGTAAGCATTTAGGAATTTGAAAGTTTTGACTGATTTGGCTTCAAAGTCTGATTTCATTTAGCAAAAACCCTTGCATAGGCTATAGATTAGGCTCAAGCCAAACCTATCGAATTTGTCCTGTTGCCATCCCTAGAGGTAATCAGTTTTTGTAGTTTAAGTCTGGATTTCTCCAGGTTTTTATATAAGTTGTTAGAATTACTTGAGGACTGATGAGAGACTAGTTGAACCTGAAATGACGAGTCACACAGCCTATTGTGACTCAATTGTCATGGGCTGGTTACCTAACACAGTGATACTGATGCAGGGGAAATAATGAAAGTGTAATAAGAGAGTTAGCAGTTTATGCGGATTAATTAGTGAAATCAGATAGTTAAGAGAGTAATCAAACCATGTAGGGTACTCTCTAATTCTCCCAATGGCTTATTAATTTTATGAAGTGAGATTCTTGCGTCATAGAATAAATTAAGATTACTTTCTTCCCCTTTTCATACTTACCTGGATCTTAGAGGAAATCAAACTTGGAAATTGCATGCCCCTTTTATATTCTGTACATGGAACTGTGAACTTGTGTGATTATTTATTGCTTTTGATTTGATCCTCTTGATATAGTAACTTTGTGAAGAAATTTAGTTGTTAGCATCGTGGGATTGTGTATATAATTTGTACCACTTTCCAGCATTATATCTTTAATGATGTTTTTCAGGGACACCTTTCTGGAGTAACCGTATTATGGGTGAGTTTACAGTTCAGATTAGCCAAGACCTTGTTGATCGGCTTGTTCAAGATGCTGGTACTTCAAAGAAAACTAAAAGAACTAAACGGAAACCAGTGGCCCAAACAGCTGCAGGTCAAAAGCAAATAGGGGATGATTCTGTGAAGCCCAAGAGTGAGGCTGCCCCGGCATGGCCACTGCAGCCTCCTGTGTTCCTGCCAGCGACTCAATCAATACCATCTGCCAATGCGGAGTTAGAGGCTATAAGATCTGTGCTTCAGGAAAGTGAGAAAGTCGTGGAGCGAATGCAGAAGGAGGAGGAGGACATGTTGCAGAAAGTAACTGAAAAGGCAAAGGAGTTCCATGCTAAAGAGTACAAGATTCCAGAGCCAGAGCCCAAACCTTGCACTGCTGAGAGTGAGGCATGCTTGGCATGTTACAAGGAGCACGTCAAGGACCCCTTGAAATGTGCTAGTCTGGTTACAAATTTTGCAGACTGCGTGCGCAGGTTTAGACAGCAAGTTGAACCGTGAAATGCCTGAAAAGGGAAATTGCACAAATAGATGACAATAAACTGCAAACTGACGGAAATACTTTGTTTCCTCGTTGTATCATGAGCATTTTTGTTTAATGTTACCTGGCGAATGCTAAAACTGCCCTTTTGATGTGTTTGGAATTCCAACACGTGCGTGACACCCATTGTCCAGTTTGATGGATCTGCCAATGCCTCCTCTCTTTTAAGGGGACACCCGTTGGAAATTGACGACTTTTTCATACGGAGTTACTCTATCAAGCACTTTCAAGTTTTTGAAGTCCTTCTTAGTTAATGACCGATCTAGCTCCAAGCTTACTAGTTAGTGCTGCGACGGCAGGGGTTTGATTAGTTCGTTGTGTGAGAATAAATGATAATTTGAGAGTGATAAGTTTTAACGGATGATAAAAGCAGGCAATGATACCATCATCATGGAGCGTTAGGTAGGGTTTAATCCCAGGGGTTTTAGGTCCGTGATTGTTAAATTTGAAGAAACGTAGCATCATTCTTGGCAGATGGCTCCTTTCCAAAAGGCGTCTTCCTTTTCTAATTCGTCCTTTACCGGAACTTGACTATGTTTTTGTCACCAGGTTCTTGACTTCATCTGCTTATTTTTCAAATTGATAGAAGTCTGCTTCTAAAAAGTTTATTTGCCAAAACTTTAGTAAAAGTGTGTTTATCACTCAAAGGTTCATTTATTTTTGTATGTGCTTAAAATTTAAACTAACGCCTTAAAATATGATTAAATTTTATTGAGCATAACAAAATATTCTTAAAAATAATGAGTTACAAAGTGTTCTTATCCATGAGAATAAAAGGACATATTGGCGATGAGGAAAAAATGATGAAAATAAAGTCATCTCGGTTAAAAGGAACATCGACATCCCCAGAACAAATTTACGTTACACTACAGGGACACCATTTTTTATAATCGGAAAAACCAAACGATGACGAGGAGCTTCGTTAAATAGACTGCTATCATATAGGAGGGACCAATCACGTGGTGTCTACTACATTGGTTTTTTCTTTGTTGGACCCTTGAAATAAAAATTGAAGAAATTGGCGGAATACAGCGCGGATTAACAAGTCAAAGAGTTCTGAGAGAGAAGAAGGAAATCATTGATCGATCGGATTCTCTATGCTTCTGTGTTATGGGCGTACGCAGACCTAGAAATTAGCAATGAAAGGCGTCTTTTCGGCGCCCGGAGATTACATCCACTTCAAGTCTCAGGTGCCTCTCCACAAGATCCCAGTACGCCCCCTTTACTAGTTCTAATCTTAATTGTCTTCCTATTTTTTTCCTTCACTTTTTTTTTCTAGCTTTATTTCTTAACTGCTGCTGGATTTAGTCTATTAATTTTATCATAAGAACCATATCCTGTTCGACTAGTTCATCTCGTGTTTACGTCGTCATGATTTTTCATAATTGTCATCACAAAGTTTGTAAATTTTGATATGGATATTTCTTTTCTGGTTGACGGTGTTCCCTTCTCATTTATTCACGTTTATTTCTGGATACACGTTCAGTTTGGCTTTCTCAGAGTATTACTTACGTGCTGTTGATGTGCAAGGTGTGCATCTCATTATTCTATCCCCAAGCAATTCTTATTTTATGTTGTTGATGTGCAAGAACGTGAGTTCATGAGCATCTCATTGTTCCATCCCCAAGCAATTCTTTTTTAACGCTGCTCTCGATTCTAAATTTTGCACGCAAGTTTTGGCAGTTCTCTCACTGCATTTTTTTTATCTTATTTTCTTTTATTAATTTTTGTGAGTCATCCTTTGCGCTGGTTCAATGTTCTGCAGTAATATGGCGGCTTCCTAGTTCCCTTTTATTATGGGTTCGTTTTGATTCTAATGTAGACCTTGAAGTTATGATATAGCACGCACATTGCTTTTATTTGCATGATAGGTCTGCAATTCCTTTGATGGTCGTTTTATCTCTTCAGTCTTACTTCTTGAATTGGATGCCGCTTTAAATATCTCACCCTTCTGAAAAATTCATAACGAATGAAAGAATTCATAGATTTTGGAGATGTAACAATGATTTCATTTCATGCTACTCAATGACGAGTTTCGTAATATGGATGTGTCATGTCAATATTTTTTGTCCTAATATGCTCCCGACCTTTAGTATTTAGGAGATAAATTGAGGATGTCATGGTTTTTATTCAGTTGTAAGTTATCCCTTTTTTTGGGTTTGACCAAAGATGTGATGTTCAGTAGAATAGCGGTTGTGTTTTTAGAATAAGTATCTCTTACTTCTTTATTTATATGTGTGTATATATTTCTTTTAATTCCACCATTCTTAATAAAGAGTTGGGATATTGACTTTACCCTGCTAAATAAATAGTTAAAACTTGTATTTAGGAGCCTTAAAGCTTAGTTCGATCAATGGCTCATCATTATCATAGATAAATATAAAATAATAAAAGGTTTCTTTTTGTACCATCCTATGTTAGTGTGCAAAATGCAGTTATGCAATGGTTCAGCAAAATGCAGCTATGAGATAACACATGCAACAGTGGCATTTCATATCTCCAAATTTCATAATACTTGTATGCTGAAAGGTGTCTTGGAAACCTCTTGATCTTTCAATGACCACCTGAACATTAGATTATTCCAACCAGTTCCTCTGTGTCTCCTGATTCTTCTTAGGCTGGGCAGAAATATAGATTATTGACTTTATGATAATACTCATTGAATAAGCTTAATGTGCTTGCACCTCGTTGTGTTTTCTTGGCACAACTGTTTCTGTATTTATAGCGATACTCTGCTTGCTGTTGAATCATTTACATGGTTTGTTGGATTGCGTGTTTATTACCTTCTTTTACAATATAACTTTTGATGAGACACCACTCCTATGTTTTATGGGCTTTTGTATTAATTATTGCAGATTGGCACAAAGCAGTGGCGATACTATGATTTTGGTCCAAAAGTTGTGCCTCCACTCATTTGTCTTCCCGGAACGGCTGGAACAGCCGATTTGTACTATAAACAGATCATGGCATTGTCCATGAAGGTACTGCATGTGTTAACCTAAGAAGTAGTATTGCAATCAATTTATATTATTGCCAATTGCCCTCTGTGAAGTTTCTTTCTGTTTATGTTATAATTGGTCTATTTTGGGAGGGCTAAAATGCATTTAATTTTTGCAGGGTTACCGTGTCATATCTGTTGATATACCCCGTGTATGGAATCATACTGAATGGGTTCAAGCATTTGAAAAGTTCTTGGATGCTATAGACGTCCACCATGTATGATGTCCTCAAGCTTTATCCATTGCCTCTACTTCCATCTCTCTAATTCTTATCAGCTGGGGTTGGTTATATTGTTTTATGCCTATTTTTCATCTATAATATTCATTATCATTCATGTTTCTGGTAGCCTGTGCCACAAAACTTTCATAGATTAGCATGCACATCGGTCCAACCATCTCTCTGCATGACTTCATCTAGAAGTCAGAAGCTATTTACTTGGTCATCAGAGGTCCTTACAAGAGTATATAATACACTAATACATGCTCTCTTTAACAGATACATCTTTATGGCACATCCCTTGGTGGCTTCCTTGCCCAACTTTTTGCCCAGCATCGTCCACGACGGGTTCGGTCATTAGTTCTATCAAATTCCTTTTTGGAAACACGGAGTTTCTCTGCTGCTATGCCATGGGCTCCCATGTACTTTTCTAATTATTCTATTGTAAAAAAGTAATATAAGCATACTAGGCAGGATCCGTATCTATCATAACGTGCATGTATAACTGTTAGTGAATACTGTGAAGAATGATTTAGTGAGATTTCTCGCAAACAAGAACATCAATGTGAAATTTTTGCTTAAACCATAGGGCTATATGAACTTTCAAGTAAATTTTATAGGCGTTGTCACATTAATGATAAGGAAACTGTTACTTCTAGGTTCAAGTACATATGAAAAATAAGACAAGTTTGAATTAGCAATTGTACTCATACAGTTATGCTGATGAAATTTGTGCAATTCACAGAAAAATCTGGGATGTTGAAGCAAGGATGCTTATATGAAAGAATGTTTGGTTCCTTTTTTATCTCAGTTCAAGGATGGTGTCGATATTTATATATATTTTTCTTCTCTCTTTGAAGAGTTGCAATTTTTGTATATGTTATAGATTAAGATACTCTGATGTTGAGTATTCTGGTTGCTCGTATTCCTGAGAGGCCAATGAGAATCAATAACATCTAATTTTGCTTTTGCTTTAATAGGAATTTTTTTCCCTGCAGAAAGATGGTGTTTCTACATCATATTGAATTTATATCTTCGAGTTCTTGAATATAGTTTTCTGGTATATCTAATTAAGAAATTTCAGACTTGACTAATGCATAGTTTCAGTCCTGCAGTGTGTGCTTTTTTCTGAACAGTATTACATTATATTTGTGGTTTTATGTTACTTTTGTACGATAAATGATAGTTAGTTAATGACTTAATAGAGTATAGAATTGAGAGGACATGGTTTTTGTGTTTCTCCGTTTCTTTTCTTTTAATTCACATTTTTTGAACACTGCTGGATCTTGTCTGAAAAAAAGTGGGTAGAAACTGTTTATTTCCATGGTTCCATAGAAACACATGATCTCTAAGATCATAGTTTTGTGTTTTCATGGTCAAATTACTCAGCCACCCCACAAACTTTATATTCTTCTTCTAACTAGGGCATTTCTTGCTACTTCCTGAGAGCTTAACTGAATCCGTTAGCCTGTGTCTCATACAGTGTTAGCTGGACCCCTTCTTTTATGCTGAAGCGGTATGTCTTGACGGGAATACGTGATGGTCCTCACGAGCCATTTATTGCAGATTCAGTGGACTTTGTTGTTTCTCAGGTATCCTTTCCTGCATAGTCTAACGCTGACTATTAGCAACGTTCAGTATGCTATTATATACCACAATTTGTGGGAATGGTCATCTTTTGATTCTTTTCTCAGCTACCATGCCTTTTTACTTCAAGTGCAAATGTAGATCTTGTTTATGACAGAGTTGTTTATGTATCGACTCATTTTGCTAAATAAGTTGCATGATTCAGGTGGAAACTCTATCAAGAGAAGATTTAGCGTCCAGGTTGACATTGACCACCGATGATGCTGCTGTGGGGCCCATTCTTCTTTCAGATTCATTCATCACGATAATGGATGTACGTAATCTAAATCATGTCTTAATTTATTATATTTGTGCATCGTGTGACTTGTACCTTTCTGAAAAGTGTTGCTGTTTTTGCGTGGCATTCTTGTGTCTTGTATTCAATTATCAGAATTAAAAAGGGTAACTTGCCATCTTCTCAATCTCATTTTTATTCAACCTTTGGTTTTCCATAACGAATTTTCAATCTGGTTGACAAGTTATGCTGGCAATTTAGAAATGCACCGCATATATCATTGTTTTCAGGTTTGCTGTTCAGATATGATAAGAGAATGGCATGTGCTTGATTTTCTTATAACTATTTATTCTTTTGTCCTGATCATGAACTTATCTTGAAGACAAATGACTACTGTGCTATTCCTCAACAACTTAAAGATCAATTGAGTGAAAGATACGCCGGGGCAAGGCGGGCATACTTGAAAACAGGTGGAGATTTTCCTTTCCTCTCACGCCCAGATGAAGTCAACTTACACCTTCAGGTATATGAGCTAGGGGCTCCCAGTCATGCTAGATGCCTAGATGCTAGCTCTTATATCAGTCATTTTATTGCCATTTTTAAATTTTATGTTTTTCACTTTTGCTTCTGTTACGGCAGTTACACTTGAGACGTGTTGGTGTGGAAGCTCGGCCTGACTTGGTTCGCAGCATTCCAGAAGGTTTGGGAGGAAGTCCGAGCAAAGAAAGTGGGGGAGATCCTGATGGGTCACGTAAGGATGATGGGGGAAGCTCGGAAAACCCATCTTCTGAAAGTAATCTTCCTTTTCCCCCACAATGCTCGGAGTCCAATAACTTGGACGACCAGCCACCTGAAAATTCTTCAGAAAATTGCCACCTGGTTCATCAAGTTATGTTGCATCTCTTTCCTGGTGGATTCACCACTGAAACAGAGCACATTGTGCCTCCTGAAGTTCTTGCACTTCTCTTAGGAGAATGCTTCCTTAGTTCTTCTCTTCATCATATATATGTTCACTCGTTGCTGTACATTATCTTGAACCTTTCTTCGGGTTTTAGGCAAGTTTTGTGGGATGCTTGTAAGATGGAAAATTTTGCAGGAGCAATGAACGGAGAAAACGTGCCTCAAAGCTAATGTTGTAGTTCCTGCCTGCCGAGTTGGATTTCAGTTCTTTGGGTTTGGGGACCTATATTTTCAATGTAATTGTAAATTATTTTAAACTTGGGGGAATCCGAACTGTAAGTTGTTGTTCGAGCTTTTATGATTATCTTAAGGGAGTATGAACATTATCATTCTTTGTTTTTTTAATTTATGAAAGGGTGTTTGGACCATTTATTTGTAAGCTGGGTTGGGTTTGATTTGCCCGAGTTGCCTGTCAACAAAGTTTATTCAACCATAGTAAAAAAAAATAACTGAAATAAATTATTTATTTTACAATTTAATACGCTTTCAAATAATCATAAAACTGGGACATTCTTGCTAGAGTTCCTGATATTCCTAAGCCTTCTTTAAAATATGGTACGTGGTAATTTATTAATTTACATGCATCTATTAAGAATGGGGACTTGCCTGAGTTTGCTTTCATCAGGTGATAATGAGACATTTTATAAAGGCTAAGGAAATTATTAAATAAAATTTTTTTTACAGTGGTGCATTTACCTTTCCTCAAACATTCTCAAAGGAAGAAACCTTTTCCATTGTTCTTTGCTAGGACCAATGACGAGAGCAGACCAACACGGATCGGAGCATGGTGAACACGAACACAAATGGGAATCCATTTGAAGAAAGGAGTTTACGAATTTCGAGATGATTTTACGGATTTCAATATGTCTTTTATTTTAACTTGCAAGTACCATTGATGGAAGTTTTGCCAAATACGCACAATTTAAATGAATTAATGTTAGGTTCTAGAGCATTGACCTGATAACTAAAATGTTCCATGAATAAATAAGGAGAATAAACATATTATTATTTCTTACTTTAAAATTTATTATTGGGCTTATTTGGATAGCCCGTTGGGAGAACGGACACAGATTTCAAGGTAAATATGTGAAAGAAATTTTGTCTCGGTAAGCGTAGGAATGGATTTTAGTTGCTCAAACGAGTTAACCAAACAAGTCTATTATGTGTTATGAAATTTTTGGATAATTAAATCACCTGTAACGTTAAAACCCTGAGCAAGGCTCCGTTGAAGTGAGCTAGGATGTGTTACTAGGGTCCGTTTGGCAAAGCGGTGGAGAAGTACTTATGGGTTTATTCACACAAGTCGAGGCAAATATGTGGAGAAGATTGTCTCGTTTTACAAAAAAACACTGTTGAACGTGCTTATTGCTACGAGCCAAACGTTGCCTAGATCAATAACGTGACATTCCAAAACTGAAACAGCCGCAATATTGGGGGTTGCTGAGGTCACAACTTAATCATTTCATGGGCTTTGCTTTCTAATAGGCTCATCATTGCAATTTTGGGTCTGACCATATTTCTTTTAACACTGGCAGTCTGGCCTCCTTGCTTCTGCCTCAAGAAATGGAGAAGTAGTCCAACCAATAGAGAACGTTTAATAAACGTGTGATGTACGACTAACGTACAGGATTCAACTTGAAATGGAGATTGCGATGTTCTCACATTAAAACGATATTTGCAGATAAAATTTATCTCATGTATATATTTTAATTTGTATAAAATCATTCTCCCACCACATTCTCAACACACATGAAGATAATGGGCCAATTCGGCCTACAAAAGGTGCAATGTATATAGGCAGTGACGGACTTAAAACCCTAACTCAAGGGAATAAACTATTTTTTGAGAAGATAAATGAGATTTATTATTAATATTTTTTAGAAGAATTTAAGTAAAAATTTAATGGGTTTAAAATTATTAAATGAGCGGTTGCAAAATAAATAACATAGTACTAATATATACATAATTTTCTGGAAATCATAGGGTGCAACAAATGCATGTAGGTCCACCAGTGTATATAGGATCTGTTTGAGAAAACAGTGGAGAACTGCTTTTATGCAAGCGAAAGTAAGTATATATGATGAGTTTTATCTTAACTTGTGTACATCCTATAAAAATGAAAAAAGAAGTGTATCCAAACAGGCGCGTCCCCGCACATGTACACACATTAAGAGGACGAGGGTGAATGAATCAAGTTGGGTTTTGTTTATGGCTCACCGTTGCGAGTGTCAGCGTCGGATTTCAGCTCTACCCATCATTACCCACGCACGCACTCTCCTCACCACCCTTCATTAAATTAATGCATAAGCTGCTTGTCACTAGCAGTGGGAAAACGGGCCGCGGGTTGGCGGGCTGGACGGACCAGCCCGTCAAGTGGCAGGTTGGGATTTCCCAACTTGCAACCCGCCAACTTTTTAATTTTTTTAAAAAATAAAAATAATTTTTTTCCTTTTTTTAGTCAATTTTTTTATAAGATTGTATATTTATGATATTCTCTTTCAAATTCTATAAATAAGTGTTCAATAATTTTCTAAAAATAAAGTTTAATATTACTTTTCCCTTTGTAAAAAAATATTAGAATAAAAAAATGTAAAAAATACATAAAATATATATTTTTTTCAAAAAAAATAAAAACGGGTTAGGCATTCTGCCCCACCAACCCTCGGGTTGAGGGTGACGAGCTGGCGGGTTGGGCCTGCCGTTTTACCGGCACTACTTATCACCAATTTTATCTTCTTGATTTGATGGTGAGTCATTCTTACGTACTCCAATTCAACATCGCGTTTGAATCTTATCACCACCATCTGCATTGCATAGATCAACCATGTATGACTCCATTTATTTTACCCGTTTTACCAACGGGTGCGCTTACTGAGACACTTTTCTTTTCACATAAACTACCTCGGAATCTGTGCTCATTTTTCCAACGGGCTATCCAAACAAAGCCTATATTGATGATTTTGTTTTAAACTGATTTATCTTACTCTTATTTTAACATGTAATCTGATTATCATGTAAATATAATTACATAATTTATTATTTTTTTAATCTTTAGTCAATTCTGCTCGGACATCTCCAGACTCCAGCTACTCGGCTCCTCTTACCCACGCGCTCACGTCACTCTCTTTTCATCAATTCCCACCCATCCTAAACCGTCTTCTGTGTTTTGACTTTTGACCAACCCCGTTCTTACCCACGCGCTCACGTCACTCACTTCTTCACGGCGGGATAATTTATAATCAAATATCAAATAGAAAATTTAATGCATAAGATGTCCTAAAGATTCATAAAATTACCATAAAATTTTAAAAATAACTTATGAGTTTGTTAATAACAACCTTAGAAGCTACTTATAGGATCCTATGATAATTTTATAAATATTTAAAATCTTTTATTTATTAATTTTTTTATTTAGAATCTGATTGTAAATTTTTTTAAATTATTCGCGCCACCTCAAATTCGTCCTCTCCATGGGGATTAACCAATCCAATTAAATGTCTTGTCCGACTCAAAAATCTTTATGAATAATTTTCCTTTGTTTTCAATTTCACATGGAAATGAAAATGATACAGATTTTTGCATCAAGGAGTAAAGTGAACGTAATATCAAGACCTGCCAAAAAAAAGAGAGAGAAAGCAATATCAAGAATTAAGGACTAAATCGAATGGTTAAAGAAGTATAGGGATGACTGTGTAATTTTACCTGGAGAATAAAATAAAAGAACCGCCCACAGAAATTCAGGTCGATGAAATGTCAACGGTTCTCATTGCTTCGAGAGATGCGATAACCATCTTTGTCCCATTTTCTTTAAAGCAAACCTCAACGCCTCTTCTATACCCAAATTTATTTTTCCCTGCGCAAACAACCCAAGAGAAGCAAGCAAGGATAATTCTCAGAAAATGAAGCTGGTTTGGTCCCCAGAGACTGCATCAAAAGCGTACATCGATACAGTTAAATCTGTAAGCACTCAGTCCGCCTCAAGATTTGTTTTCTTTTTCTTGTTCAGTATGGGGATTTCAAGTTTTCTTCGATGATCCATCCCTAATATTTTGTTTCTTCTTCTCCACTTTTGCAGTGTAAGGTTTTCCATGAATCAGGCGTGGCGGAGCTTGTTTCGGCCATGGCTGCAGGATGGAACGCACAGCTCATCGTGGAAACTTGGTCGCTGTGCGGAGTCATGCCCACAAGCATAGGCTTGGAAATAGCAAGTCATCTCACGGGTGGACATCATGTGTGTATAGTCCCCGATGAAGGGTCAAGATCAGAGTACGTTCGGCGAATGGGCGAGGCCGGCATGTCACCGGAGGTCATCGTGGGTGAAGCAGAGGAAGTCATGAACGGCTTATCAGGCATAGACTTCTTGGTAGTGGACTCTCGCCGGAAAGATTTCTCCAGAGTGCTGAGGCTCGCAAAACTGAGCAGCAAGGGAGCGGTGCTGGTATGCAAGAACGCGAACTCGAGAGCCAGTTCCAGTTTTAAATGGCGTTGCGTTCTAGACGAAAGATCAAGGCGTCTTGTTCGTTCGGTGTTTCTTCCGGTGGGAAAAGGCCTCGATATAGCACACGTCTCCGCCTTAGAGAGCAATTCAGGATCAGCCGTCAAGGGGGGCAAAAGATGGATCAAACATGTTGATCAACATTCAGGGGAGGTCCATGTGATCAGACGGTGAATTGATCTTCCACTTCAATGACGAAGACATGGCCATTTTTCTCATTTTGTAGATACATCATATTAAGAACCTTCCTCCTTTCTTTACAATCTTTCCTTCTTTTACCATTTGACGGTTGACTAATTCTGGCAAGAACCTGAAGATCTGGTTAAATTATCTTCATTCTTCGTTCTTTGGTTGGAGAAGTTTGACAAATGGGATGGAAGTAATAGTAGGAAGAGCAACAAGATTATGAAAGTGTTTTTGCATCATTTTGATCCGCAGATGTAGATTACGCAACCACATATAATGCTTCCGTCTTTATTCGCTTTTGCCTTTCGCTAAATTCAGTGCAAGCGGCACCTGGCGTCTTTAGAGAAGTGTTTCTTCTGTGCCAGAAAAACAGGGGGGGGGGCGGGGGCAGAGAAGTGTTTCCGGTGGCCGCCATTGTTTCCCTACTTGCTCGAATAGAAATTCAAATGGGAAGAAATCAAGAATCTATTAACCAGCCATCTTTACCAATGATATTGATAAAGCAAGTCAAATACCCTTGATCCTGTTATTATTATGACTAGGGAAAACTTAATCTTCACACTGGAGGGACTTTAACGTACAAACGGTCCACTATTGTACCCCAAAACCCAAAAAAAAAAATCATTAACTTCATTGAGGTCCTTCAAGTAAGCTGGCCATTGGGTTATGCCTCTGAGTTGCGTTGGGATAACTTCAATTACAATTATAGAATCAAAGGATTGAGCTTTCGTGCCCTGCACCCTTAGACAAAATACGCTAATGAGCGATGGGAAAATACAGAATCAACAATAGTGTACTCAACAAAACTCAACCAATGATAGTGAACTTGCCGTATAATGCCGAAGAACTGCAAGATTTTGGTAATCCATAAATTAGTCCCAGCTATCCTTACTTCTTCTGAATGATTTCTTAGCTGAGAGGGCTTTTTTGCTCTTACGACGTTTCTGCCCTGCAATAGCAGCCCTTCAAAATTACACATATGAGCCACAAATATAGGTTACATGCCCTTCAACATCGAGTTGCACTGACGGAACCAAGCCAAAAACAACGTGGCACACAACAAAAGGAATTATATCTGTGTAGGTGTAGCTTGAAGAATTAGAAGTTAAACAGAAGTGCTCTTACATCTTTGCCATTTCTTCTTTTGTTCTTCTGAAGCAGGTGGTGGGACGTACGCTGCAGCATGAATAAGTGCCTAATTTTTCCATTAGATAAAGGGCCCGATTGGATGAGCATGGAAAATGAAAACTTATTTAGATAAAATAAAGCTGTAGAAGTAACTTTTAATGAAAAATAATTAAAAGAAAATGAATCTTATTAAATAATATATATACATATATTATTATAAGTGTGATAAAATTGGGGAAAAATAAAATGTCCCGGACGGCGATTTGGAATTCCATATCTATGTCGTGATTTAGAATGTCATTATAGCAGAATGACCAACGCTCCATGCAGAATGAGCTTTTATAGGGGATGCATAAATGGTACCATATTTGAAGGCTCAAAACCTCTCCTTCACCGAGCTTCAGATGGCGACCTTCAACAATGGAGAACAATAAGCACGATAGATGCTGGCCTGCAAGAGTGAAGAACGGTGAATTTGAGACGTAAACAATCTCCGTGAACCATTTATTTATATTTGATGATTGACCAAGCACACAAAAATCTTGCGAAGCTAAAGCTGAACCAATGTATATTGGCGATGCCACTGGATCTGCAGCACATCTTTCCTCGTCAATTCTTGGCCTCCATGCCCTACGTTGTTTGGTCAGAGGATTTGTGTTCAGTGTTTATGGCTCTCCATTTTGTATGCGGATGGATGTTCTGCTTCTGCGCAGACAAACGGTACTATGAAATTTAAATTACTACTATGTATTTAATTGTGCCACGTTAATTAATGGGGTTAGATCAATCCCAAAATTATTAGCAATCTATGTGTCTTCTTGTAACATGATGTGGAAGGGGGAGTCACTGTTCTTTGTTCATAGTAATGGTTGAAACCATGGCAAATCGATTAATATAATTATGGTATTTAATGAGGGGTGATTAAAATTGAAGTATACATATAGGACACTGCATTTCTGTTCATTAATAAGTTATGTTTGGAAAAAGTGCTTTTACCACTTACGAGAAAAATGTATAAAGAAGACTATCTCATTTTAAAAAAAAACACTATTGAACGCACTTTTAAAGTGTTTAAAAATTTTGCCAAACACTTCAAATAATCTGTGCATGCGGGGCTCGGTGAAATGGCATCCACGAACCTCAACGCTGTGTGTCACTGTCAGTTTCATAGTGCAGAGGAGGGCTGAAGAGAGAAGAATCGTGGGGACACGTGCACGTGATTCCTACTTTATTATTTATAATCTTAACCACATCCACTTCAGCTAATAACAAACCTCGCAGCTCAGTTAACATTGTTTTTATTTCTCGGAATCCCATCTCTATAGTTTCTCGAACGGTCCGTGTGTACCAAAGAATTGATGTGAATAGAAGTGTGGGGAGAGAATCAGAAATAAAAGTTTCTTAATATGGTATATTTGGTATGTATTGAAATGAAAATAATTTATTCCCAGATCATGACTTGAATTTTTCAAGTCACGACCTGAAATCACTAAATCATCACTTGAATGGTTCATGTATATGATGTTGATTGTCTCAAATTGCAATTTGGGATATTAAAGTCACGACTTGAATTTTCTAGCATAGATGAAAAGTGGGTTCCACCCTTTTGCGCTGGAATTCCCAGGGATGATGAAAGATTCAGTGCCTTTGGAAAGCAATTTCCTACACAAATGATGAACCAAACATGAGAGAACAATGGAAAATACTGATTTTTCATTTCCGTTTTTCTGATTTTCACAGAACCAAATAGCACCTAAGGTTATCGCAATTTGGGACTCTTGCATTTAAAAGGCTAACGCAGTTAAAGAGATAATATTGAAAACGGGGAGTTAAACATCTTTTCATATTAAAAGTAAGAGGGAAATTTTGAGGGTTATTGTGATTATATTTGCGAGAAATTTGTGTAGTTCTTCAATTGCATTATATCTGCAAGAAATTGCAAGGCTGAGGAATTCTTGTTAGCATGGATCTCAGTTTCCTTATTCTGTAATTGTATATGCACTTTGTCTTTACATGTCTTTTTCATTTCCATACGCAACAATATTCCACCCACAAAATCTAAAGCTTTTTTCAACCGCAGAAAAGGAAGTTCTGGTGAGCAATATGCAACAGTAAACTTTAAGTAGTGGTTCATAAGAAGTGATTTATTTGGTTCTCAAGTAAACCTGTGTTAAGGATTTGGGCTCCGTGAGAACTACTGCCTTCCGCCTCAAAAGCAACACCCTGACTGATCAGTGATCACACAACTCCTTTCCTTGTTTCCTGATTAGTTAATTACTAAGTATTCTTCGATTCTAATCATTCACGCACGTACGTGTCAGTGAGGTCACTGGGTGTTGCACGTGATTCGTAGAAAAAGATAAACCTGCATGACACGAGTCAGCGGCCAACTTAGCTGGCACAGTGCAGAGCAAGATGGCTCAAACCCACCCTGCTCACTGCTCTCTCTCTGTCTCTCTCTCATTTAATACCTTCACATGCACTAATCCCACCACCATCTCTCCCGTTCAATCCGCCCATAGCGACCTTTTTGGTTCCGTAATAAATCTGATGGATAAATATTTTTACAGTCTATAAGATAGAGATATGAAAGAGATCCTCTCAATTTAAAAAAACGTGATTTTGAGTAGTACTCGTAATCGCAGTTTAAATAACCTGTGCGTCCCTCTTTGCATTGACCCCCACCACTTAGAGCTGATAAATGCACCAACCAAGAAATGCAATAACATAACGACTAACGAGATGGCTCCTTCGTACTCTTCCCCTTCTTCCTCCAAATCTCCCTCGTTACCTCCTCCACCTTCTCGCCTGTCTCCGCTATTCGCCGCTGTGAGTTCAATCAAATCCTTTTTCGTTTCTTACAAAACTCTATTTGGAATCTATTATGATGGACTTTGTGCTCTGGTTTTAGTTTGTCCGACGGGTTTTCCATTATTTATTGCAGATTCAAGAACAGGAGGAATATGAGTATCGTGTGGATAGAAGCCGGAGCAGAGCAACCCAGAGTGTTGATAAAAATCTTACTCCCAAGCACCATCCTCCGACCCCTCTCCCCCAGACCGACAAAATTTGCAAATCCAATCGCAAGAAACCGTCTGAATCTGTCTGGTCCGTCGTTGACGGAGAAGATGGCTCCGTCTCGTGCTACCAGTGCCGTCCACATTCTCGTGAGAAAATCACCGTTGTTCCTTTGGATAACAATGGACCGAACAAGCGTTCGCCATTATTGGCAAGCCCAAATGAGATTTTCAAGTCCATTTTTTTCTCACGGACACGCAAGAGCCCAAGGTCCACCGAGGCCATGTCAACAAGCAGAGAGGAGCAGTGGAAAATTGCACTGGCCGAACTTTCACACAAGTTGATTCAAGCTACAAGGAAAAGAGAAGAGGCTATTTCAGAATCTTCTAGGCTCAAATACTCCATGGCCGAACTGGAGAAGAAACTTGACAAACTAGAGGTGTATTGCCACAAGTTAAAGTCTGGGCTCGACGAATGCAGTAATAATTCGCCGTATAGAATGGCCAAGACCCAAAATGTCCATGAAAACGACGTACTCGAACACTTCAAGGTTGCAGTCTCGGAAGCCCGGTCATCAGTAAGGCTACTAAGCCGTTCTCTCATTATGCAGCTAAGGCACATGGGAGGCGAAGTGCACAAGAGAGTATCCCTACTTCTCCAACCTTACGATAGTAAAATCTCGTTCTCGAACAACTCCGGGAGCTTGCTTTTCTACTTAGAAGCCCTGTTGAATAAAGCTTTGTACGAGGACTTTGAGACGGTTAGATTCCAAAAGACCGCGTCGAGTTTCATACTAAACCCAGTGGAACGATGCGAGGTAAACTTTGCGTCCTTTAATATGCTTCATGGGTTAACATGGGAAGAGGTGCTCAACAAGGGGACGAGACACTTCAGCGAAGAGTTCAGCAGATTCTGTGATAGGAAAATGAGTGAGATAGTGGCAATGTTGGGTTGGAACAGAGCTTGGCCGGAGCCGCTGTTGCAAGCTTTCTTCGGCGCATCCAAGAGCGTCTGGCTGGTGCACCTGCTGGCCAACTCAGTCCACCCAAGCCTTTCTATTCTCAGAGTGGACAAAGGAATGAGGTTTGATTCGGTTTACATGGAGGACATGAGTGGAGGAGACAATAACGGTACCAAGTTAGTCCCAAGCATGGTGCAGATGATGATTTCGCCGGGCTTTTATGTCTCGGGCGGTGCGGTTAAGTGCAAGGTGCTTTGCAGGAACTTTAACAGCAACGGCCACTATCACAGTAACATGGAAGATAAAGGTTCTACCCCGTCACCTTGAGATTTTAATCTTAAAATATTTGATCTGAAATCGTCCGGAAAAGAACAACTGGAAAGTTTTCAATTGTTGTTTTTGTCTGTTGTTACATAACATTGGGGGCAGATCAGAGATGGGGTTCATTTTGTTTGTCCAATGGATGCTGTGTAAAAGTTAATGCTTGAGGATTGAGATGTCCAAATATATTGAGATTCTTGGGTCAAATGGACAATTTGGCTTCATCCGGTTTCTCCTAGCTAGCTAATAGTGGTCCTTATTATTTGTCCATTCTCTTTTGGACTGTATGCGTTTGTTCCGTCCGTACATGGAGATCTTAAAGATGCCAAGATTAAGATCTTAAAGGCAAGTGGGTGAGGGATTCTTATGGGTTTAAACCTTAAACATTTGGATTGCGGATCAAAGGATTCAAAAAGTACGACAAAAATAAATAATACTTAGACTTCGTGTACTTTTAACCGAGGCTTGTTTTTAAAGGTGGTTATCGTATATTCGTATTCATACCCATTTGTTAAACCTGTCAAACATTTGGATATAGCTTTTCTGGTTATAAACCGAATACCTTCGAATATTTGCTCGTCCCTGTCGACTTTCTCGTAGCTAATGAAGAACCACAGAACGATGAATCAGTCAGAGAAACTGCGTGAATGCAAATGCGAGTCTTTCATCGAGTTAATGGATAGATGCCTGTTGTGATGGCTAACTCATTAAAGTGAAGGCTGACCTTGCTTTGAGCTAGAGGAACCGTTTGGGAATATTGTAGAGAAGTATTTTTACGTAAATCAAAATAAATATGTTGAGGAGATTATCTCGTTTTACAAAAAATACGGTTGCTTTTGAAAAATCAAAAGCTCCTCCAAACACAACGAAAGGCACTGTCTTTTAATGGAGAGGAAGTGGGGGAGAAATCAGTCCATTTATTGCAAGAGTAGTCTGTTGGGCTGTTAAGTCATACTGAATCTTATCCTATATAAAAATGAAAATTTGCTAGTAATTCATGATTATAAATAATGGGTGTGGCCCGCTACCTCCTTCTCAGCGAGCGATGGGAGATGATGTACCTTACGCTTCCTGATTCTCTGGGTGTACCTTTTTTTTATGATTTAATATGATTCGAGCTTTTATTTAAAAATAATAATGGGAATGGAGGTGGAGAAAGCGTTCTGGGTAGCGAGAAAATCAGAGCCTGCAGATGATTCTTGGGAGAGATTGCTCTTGGCTTCCCGTTGAGAATGCCTCCCGGCCGGTGAGGGTAGCACAGTTATATTCTAAGTGGACTTGCTTATGCCAAATCATATTCACCTTGTCAACATTTACCCCTGTGTGTAAAACTTCAGAAAATTAACCTGAAAATTAGCTTTCCTTTGAAAAAGACCAGAGGGGGTATTTGCTGCCGCGCTTTAATGGGCGTGTTTGGATAGCTCGTTGGGGGAACGGACACAGATTTCGAAGTAAATATGTGAGAGGAGTTTTGTTTTGGTAAACGTAGTAATGGCTTTTGGTACCAAACAGAGCCAATATTTACACTTCACAGAAGGTTGAGTGACAAGGAGGAGCGCCTGCCTACGTTACTTTCGGCATTGTGATAGTTTGAGAAATTACCTAACTTTCAAGTAAATATATAAAGGATATTATTTTATTTTACAGAAAAACACGGTTGAACGTGTGTTTGACTTTTGTAATCATTTCACCAAACAAACCCATTAATATATCGAGCTTAGTTTGCATGGGTCCGATCGGGCTTAATTTAGTTTCCATAACCTTTCCCATTCCAACAATAAAGCTCCGTCCTAACACAATATAGTATTGACTTTGACGTATTTAACGTTGACGGATCATGTGTAAGTATTTTTGTAAGTGTTTTTCCAAGTTTAGAAACATATCCTAACCCTGGTGAGCTAACGGAACACAATTCATCTAAATTTTCATGTGTTAAAAAAAGTGTTCTCCCACTAGGCAATGTTTATTACATGGGCCATACATGATATTGTGTTTTATTATATACCATATTTTTAAATAAATTATTAACCAAGTGATATGTATATCTACAACCTCGGTAAGTGTTTTTCAATCTTATTCTACCTCTTTTTAAAGCACTTCATACTGATTTATCAACCCTCATCATTGGTGTTTCCAATAGCTTTTTTCTAAACATGTATGAATCACCTCAAACATTTTTTACCATTTTTTCAACAAATGCTACTCCAACTCCGATACATGTTTCATTA
>JANTPZ010000266.1:0-20420 GCA_025593235.1 Vachellia pachyceras | reverse complement strand
CAACTCCAAAAAATCAGTCGAGGGGAGAACAAAGAGGCAGATCTCCTAGCGAAGCAGGCGCTGAACACGGGACAAGGAATCCAAATCCTGTCAAAGGATTCGATGGTAGCCATTTTGCAAAGCAGAGGCATTTACGTAGCTAGTTATTTATCTTTTGTAGTTTTCGTCTAGTTATTTCTTTCCTTTATTATAAAAAAGATCACGTACTTGTAATTTGAATTAAAATGAAGCATGTATATTCCATAATGAAATGATAGAGAAGGAATGACGGTATCTAAAAAATAAGCATCGGCTAATTCTATGCTAATGATTATGGTAATGGTAAGTAAAGAATAAAAGCGCTGTTCAAAATGATTGAGTGTAAAACATCTATAGTTGGCTTTTTAATTCTCCGTCAAATCTCCTGATTCAACCATGAACAGGAGGTGGAAAATACCTAACTAATGGGCAATGGGATTTCCAATAAACACTTCCATTTTAGAAGATTATTCTTTTCACCAAACATAAATGGATCCAATCAGGATCTTCTAAGAAATCTTTGTGGACGACTCCTTTTGCAGTTGTGCCCCTTTTTTGAGAATCAGAAAGGTAATTTTCAATCTAGATTGAATTTGTTTGCTTCACGTTGACGCCGGATCTCAGTGCATTTGCCATTTCCCGTTTGCACAGCTTGGAAGGCTCACTGTTTGATTCCAACCCATTAACTTATCCGTCCAAAACCGAAGCGCCATTATCGAACTATATTTGCTTAGAGGCCTACACTACTACACGAGTCATCCAACAGCGCATATCGTTATTTTTTTAGTATCGGGCTTAGTCTCATTTTTTTTAAATCTCGTCTTTTATATGAATATTTTTCCCTTTTTGGCACCATTCAAAACATTAACATACTTCGGTCAACTCTTTTATCATATTTTGCGGCCACCCACAAAGGGGCAATCAAGCACGAAAGAAAACGAATTACTTGATACCAGTAAAAACAAGATTATTTGGGAAATTTGTTTTAAATTTTTAGAAATACCAGCATGATTACTGTGTACGGAAGAAAGGAGCTTGCAAACCGAAAACATTGACCATGTTTTGATCCTTTTAAGCAGTCAAAACCAAATGGACCCCCAAGTATCAGATGCAAATGCACAGAAAGGGACTGCAAATGAGGACGGCATGTTGATCAAAGTTCCGCAATTCGAAACAGTAGGGAGTGATAAATTAACCAGAAATAATGAGCCAAGCAATGACAGTTTAAATCATGACTGCTCAAGCCGCAGAAGATTGCATCAAATTCTTGGAAGCAATCTCCCGCAATCATCTTCATTTTTTCTATATGCAGCCCCCTTTGAATATCAAAAGGATCCCTTGCCACTGTTTCTTGTCAAATATAAACAATAATCAAAATTATGAATGCAAAGCGATCTTAAAACAGTTAAAATATAAACCTATCTAATGCACTCAATTAACACGTCTAGCAAAATAAACTTACAATTTAGCATTCAAGTAGGGCAACTCGCTATCTTTGAGAAGCATGCCCAGCAACAGACCTATGGGAAAGGGGAAAAAAAAGACAGCATAATGACAGATATATAATGTTGGACAATAAGGCAGAAAAGCATAATGACAGATATCATCACAGAATGTAGAAGTATTACCTGCTCTGCTGTTTCTCAGCATAGGTTGAAGATATTCTCCCATTTGCAGAGCCTGAATTTTGGGCACTGCTCACACTTGCTCTGTCAAGGTTTCCCCTATTGCCGCCAGTTGAAAGTACAGAAGACTGGATAGGACGATTTTCAGGGCCATCCATGTCCTGAGAATCCTTAGATTTATTCAAAATTTTTGCATTTGCAAGCCCACCAGCAACACTGAAACATACGCCATTAGTTTGCTGGTGCTTTAGGGTTTCATCAGTCACATTTGGAGGAATTACAGCAAAATCTTTCACAGACTTGTCCGTTTTAACATTCTTGGAATCAACTGAATGAACTTTCTTCAGGCGATGAGACTGAGCCATTGGTGTAACTGCTACAGTAGGCAAATATGAAGAATAAGGAGATGATGATGACGACGATGATGATGCAGCTGCTGCAGCAACTTTGGCAACAGCTGCAGTTGCCACTACCATTTTCTGTGCTCCTTCACGAAGCTGAATATAGTCACCCTCAATCATAAATAACTGGAGAGAAAAACAAAAAAAAAAACATCGTCAGGCTATAAAGAAATCATACTACTTGAAAGTGGATGCCTCTACAGATACAAACTCTAACCAAACACTCACCTCAGGATGGCTGGCTACAAAATCATCGAGCTTTCCATACTTTTTCTTGTAATCATGCCAGTGTAGAGGTGCAAGCATCTTGCCCAATCTGTTAGGAAGCTGTGTTACAAAGGCAGTGCATATCAACTACATCAGCTTTAAAATCCAAAACAACCACACCATAAATGAGCCTAAGAATACTGTCAGGACTTACTAACCGTTGAGCTAATTCGAATCCGTCCACCAGCAGGAATAGTGCGTACAATACAAGCTAACAATGTCCTTTCATCAAGAAGAGTAACATCAGAAGTTCTTGTAATATCTGCCAAATTTGTCTGCCCAGTTGAGGCATACGCATCAGGCAAGAGTGAATCAGCAGACGCACTTGCTGCCATTTCACCGTGTTTAACTAAATGAATTATGTGGGATGATGAAGTTGCAGCAGAGTTTGTTTGCTCTGCCACTAAAATTTGGTCCCCCGGTCTGCAATTTGTGGAAGCCACAACAACTTTCTGGTCCTGCACATAGAAATTGGTTGGTTTCCATATTCTGATCTGTAATAGTAAACAGATTGAAGCTAAATGCAGCGTTGCTTTTGTTAGTCATTTTCACTTAAGTGTTCAGCATATGCTAAAAAAATATTTCAAGCACCTAGAAAGTTTTAAAGCTACCAAAAATATGTTGGAAAATTAGTTTGGAAGATACATTTAGTATCTGTGTGCTTTTATTTTGCATGCATCTGCAAAATATGTTAAAATATTTACTTTCCTGTAAATACAGAAAAAAATTCAATACAAAACTTCTGAAAAGGAAAAGCATATACAAGACAGCCTATCAAAATAATGTTTTGTCCATTCAAAATAGAGTTCATGCAGGAAGAAGCAATAAACCTTGATTTCACTGTTCTGTTCAAAAGAATTCAATCTTAAGGCACCATGGAAATGGGAAATTTTTTGTAGGCTCCGATCTGGTTGGGAAGCTGCAGGCAGATCTTTTTTGACTGACTGAAAAAACCAAGGAAAATTTAAGCTATCTTCAGCATCACACAAGTTAATCAAGGACAGTAAAATATTCAATAATCATAGAAAGTTTCATAACCTGTGTCTCCCCAGTAGATGATGTAATAATAGTTTGTGGTTCCTCTTCTTGGTGGATATGAACATCCAAATAGTTTCCAAGAACTTGTCCATTAATAGAATTCTCATAATTATACTTTGCATCCAATCTCAAGGAACTTTGATCGGCTTGAGAAGAGGAAGGATCATCCTGTATGGATACTTGTGAACTCTCTGATGCATCCTGAAGAAACAGGGAGTGTTCTAACACCAAATAATGTATCATCAATACATGGTAAATTTTTAATTATTTCAATACCTGTTGGTTCTGCCACTGCTGCATGGGTGATATTGCCTGTACTGATTGAAAATGTCCAACCTGTGGTGTAACTGAGTGGGACACGCCATGCCGATGCATGACAAACGGATGCAATGAAGCAACTTGACCAGGTGGGAGATAGGAAGGCATCCCAAGAAGAGATGGTGCAGCAATAGGAACTCCAGGAACATGATCAGTCTATGAATCACAAAATGTTATCAATTTTTCATTATGTTTACATGTTCAATCTCTAGTAAACAATATGCTGTCTATCAGAATATGATAGGCATAGAACCCAGTATTCAAGTATAACAATCTGATCATCACAAAAATTCAATAATAAACAGCTATATGTGGACATTTTTTATCACTTCACATCACAATATTGGCTCCTTAAAACAATTTTCTCCACATGCTACCGTTCTATTGGTAAGAATTATACAACTCCTTACTCAGATCTCCCTAACACATGGTAAGAATTGTAAACTTCATTAAACATAGAATATTAAACAATCGCTTTCAAAAGATAAAAAACGTGTTCACAGCTAGATGTTTAACTATGAAACTACCAATCAAAGCACCTTACCTGAATTGCTGCATTTCCATTAGATGCAAATGGTTGAACACTATCTGAATTTTCATTTGGAAGAAGGCTGTTATTTCCATTAGAGCCGTTGCCTCCATTTACATCAAATTGGGTTCCATTGTCTTGTCCAAACTGAGATGAATTCTTATCATTGTAAGTTCCACTCCTCTCTCTTGCCTCGGCCAGCTCAAGTTGAAGATGTTGTATGGCATGCAAATGAAGTCTCTCCATCTCCGCAAACTAAAATCACCACCCATCCAAAAAGTACACAAAATGAAGCAAAACCAGTGTTACTAAAGCATAGAACACTAGTAACAATACTAAGGCCCATGAAAGGTTTATAAAAGATGAAACTAAAAATTACGATCTTATAATACCAAAACTTTAAATTAGGGTGAGGACAAACAAAAATTGAATCCCTGCATGAGAGAAAGAATGGCAAATCAACCTGTCTTTGATAACCCATCCAAAGGTGGTTATATTGCTCAGTACGTTCTCGCAATTCGGCCTGTAATGTCTGGTTTGTTGTGGCTTGATAAGCATCCACCTCACGAACACGAGCAATCCAAGCATGAGCCTCTCTCAATTGCTCATCTTTGTACATAATGGTCTCCTGAGAAACCCTGTGCTGAAAGATAGAACCATTATCAGCACATGTAACCCCTGAAAGCCATCATATTTTCAAATGAAATCCTAAAATAAAAGCATATGATGTCACTATTGAAAGTTGTAAGGCTAACACTGCCAAAAGGGAAATACTTTACAGCATTCAAAATTAGGAAAATACCAAACAGAACATTTAATTTGATATGCATGTATTTGTAGCATGTCTACAACGCAAGACTATGAAGTATGAACTTAAAGAGGCATCACAGAAAGATTAAAACACAAAATTCAAATGTACATACTTGTTCCTGCAATTCCATCAACTGCCTTTCTTTTTCTTGAATAAGTTCTTGAAGCTCGTGTATTTGTTGTAAATGTTGTGCTCGTTCAGCTTCTGAGTGGTCACGCTCCATTCTGTAAAGGTGTTTACTCAGAATCATGCCGGAAAAATAAAAGGATTCATGACCTATACCAAGCATCCACTGATACAATTGGAGGAGACAAGAAATATTTGGGCATTGTTTTTAGTTTTACTTCAAAGATGAAGTGAATTCATACACATACGTGATATGTCCTCATCATACTTGCCAATGTTACAAATACTTATCCAGCATGTGTGCAGCTAAATAAAAACCTGAAAGTTACAAGTTCTTTGTTTTGCTCCCTGAGAAGGTCTTGTTTCGCCCAGGCCTGACAGGATAATAAATAATAATATCAAATAAAGGACTTCTTGGGGTTAATACAAGCGTTTCAAAAACATCTTTTTAATAAAAAAGAGCCATTCAACAAACCGCTTCACTGTCTAATTTAATAGCATGCAGTTCTCTATCTTTCTCTTCAATTTTCCTTTCCAGCTCATGCATTGCATGATCCCTTTCACAGAGTTGCTCCTGCAAAGCCAATTTTACAAGCTTAGAATATAATATCAATTAGCGTCCTAAAAAATTTAAAACAGGTAGCCTTAGATAAATAGATTATCAGCACAAAATTCTTTCTTTTCTTTACAAATTACAATCACGGATACAAAAATCTACATTTGCAGTATCAATAAATTATCAAGAAATGACAACTTGATAACACCAAAAAAGGATACAAATAGACAGTTAAAAAATTATTATAATCATAAACAAGGAGGATCATAGATTTTTTTGTCTTAAATTAAATATCACAAACAAGGAGGATAAAAGATTTTTTTTGTCTTAATCTACACCTGAAGCTTGCTGGCAGCATTAGAATGTTCCATGAGTTGATCATCAAAGCTATTTTGCATTTCAATTATCTCGGTTCTTGCAATCATTTGAGCTCTCAGCTCAATTTCAATGTGCTCTAGCTCCTCTCTTTGCCTAGCAACATCCTGAACTCGTCGCTGCAATACATCATATTCTAATGTCCCATCAACTGTCACCGAACAGAAATCTACATCAAGAGGCTCTCTTCCTTGCTGCACCTTGAAAAAGGAAAAGTCATCTTCAGTTCCTAAATCCCTAAAACAGAAAAGAAGCTTCTGTTACCATCAGCATCAACCTTACCTCGTATATGGTTCTTTCATCCGATTGCCCTATCTTTGTCTGTTCTAACTCCTGCAAAATAGTATATGTCCGTTTAGCAATAAAATAAGGAGAAAACAAAGCAGCTCCCTCCACCATAACTGGGACGCCAGATTTTTTTAAAAAAAAATGTACGAGTAAACAATAGCTTTGATATTGAACTTGAACAGCCTCAAACAAATTGCTTTCACTGCTCTCATTTATGAGTCAATAGCTCAGCTCCTAATATATGCACAATTAATGGGCAGGGGGCAGCCCGCAGTAACAGCAAATAAGAACCTCAAACTCGAGCGGTTGAGACGGAAGGACAGTATATGGTATAACCAAAACCAAATATTGAAACTACAGAGAACCATGCACCATGCACTATCCAACAGATAGAAGTAGAACGTTTAAGAAATAAAACCTAGGAACTGAATCAGATTACGAATTGCACTTCAGTCGTGATATGTGAAAAGAAATACAATTAAATCTTAAATAGATTTGTGTCATCTAAGAGTTGCTTCACAGAGACAAGCACGGGGGCTATATAAGGACCACATTGTGCACCTAAACACTACTCATGAAAACTATTAAAAAGAGATTTTCTGGGGCTACATTTTCTGGGCTTTGTGCCGAGAAAAGCCAAGACCACCTGAACGTTAAAAAGAGATACTAGCAAAAACATAGACTGACGCGAGCTGACGAAACTAGAGCCTAAGCCCAATTTAGACAGTGAGGAATTCGTTAAACCTAATAGACATGCATTAAGAAGGAGATCGAATATTTCAGTTCTCTCGATCTATAACAATGGGTAAGCTCCAGATTCCACAACTCTGGGTTTTCATCGCTTCGCGCATTACCCGACCACCAAATTAGAATACGTAAAGAATTGCCGCTGCCAAATCAGTACCTTGTCGTCTCGGTTTCGAGCTAAATGGTGCTCCGCAACAGCGCGCCACTCCTGCCGGGACGATGGCATCTGGAGCGAAGAACCACGAGTGGTGGTGGCAGTGACAACACTGGCCGTGCCCTCCATTAAGTGAAAGTTCGAAGTCCCTGATCCGCGTCTTCACTCAACCTGTATCGCCCAGAAGTAAAATCCCTAAACTTTCAAGGGAAAAACCATCGGCAAAGCCCTAGACTTGGGAACTTTCGAAAGTAGGGCACTGGCAACGCAGCATGAAATTGGGAAGGGGTAAAGAAAAAGGCGGGGCCGCGGGGCGGTGGTGAAGCCTTTGAAGGATTCGCTTGTATGAATTAAACTCGTACGGAGGGATGGTGAATACCTGGATTTATTTGTAAAAGGAGAATCACAACTACAAACAAATAGAATGATAATCAGGTTTGGCAAAGCCTAAGGAAAATCAAAAGGACATTCCACAGTATTATTTTATGAAACGAGATATTCTTCTTTATAGATTAACAGCGACTTACGTAAACGTATTTTTCTACTGTGTTTTCAAACGGACCCGTATCTTATAAATCTTATTAAGAATTTTTCCATTTAAAGAAGCAAGTTAGTAAATCCTTAAGATTTACTAAATATCATATCTTTTACTTATGATTACGTGTAATTCTAAAAAAAAATAAAGTTCTTATTAATGTCAGAAAATAATTATTTCTGGTTTATAAATAATAGTATTTATTTAATCATTTAACTCCCTAAAGGGGCAGCCACTTTACATCACTTATCCATGCATGCATTACGTGGGACTCAAGGGGCAGCCACCATCCATTTTCATGGCTCCATTCTCGGTACCAACGTACAGGTCCTGTTAGATGGCGGCAGTTCTGACAACTTTATCCATCCTCGCATTGTGCAACATTTGGGCATCCCCATTGTACAGACTGACACCATTAGAGTGCTTGGCGGCACTGGCAACATTCTGAGCGGCAGTGCATTGGCAAAAGACGTCCCTATTCAAATTTCCGGCCACACCATCATCATCACAATGTTTGTTTTACCTATCACGGCCGTTGACGTTGTTATCGGTGCCGACTGGTTAGAAACATTAGGGCCGCATGTCGCCGACTACCATATGTCCACGATTAAATTTCTGCTTAACGACGTTTTCGTGACTCTCACAGGCTACCGGGGCACGACGGCCACTACTGCTCAGTGTCATCACCTGACGCGTCTCACGGCCACAGACGCTGTCGCCGAGCTCTACCTGGTTGAAGCGCTAGACGTAGCTCCCACAACACACGATAGCCCACCCGATGTATCACCAGATCTCCTTGTTGTACTACACCATTTCCCATCAGTCTTTTCCATTCCCCACGGGCTACCACCCCACAGAGTATTGGACCACCGTATTGATCTCTTCCCTCACACAGGACCCATTAAAGTACGCCCATACCGTTATGTAGCCAGCCAAAAATCTGAAATAGAACGCATTGTCTCTGAACTACTAACAGACGGCATGATACAACCATGTTCCAGCCCTTTCTCAGTGCCAATCATCTTGGTGAAGAAGAAGGACGGCACATGGCGTTTTTGCGTGGACTACCGTACCTTAAACGCCATCACAGTCAAGGATGCCTTCCCAATGCCGACGGTCGATGAACTGTTAGACGAGCTTCATGGCGCTGTCTTTTATTCCAAACTAGACTTACGATCTGGGTACCACCAGATCCTAATGAGAGAGGCTGACCGTGAGAAAACTGCCTTTCGCACACACCAGGGCCTTTACGAGTGGCTAGTCATGCCGTTTGGACTCACAAATGCTCCGGCCACGTTCTAGGCATTAATGAATCGTATTTTCCAACCCTTTTTGCGACAATTTGTACTAATCTTTTTTGATGACATCTTGGTTTACAGTGCCACCTAGGAACTGCATCTACGACACGTTACTCTGGTGCTATAACGATTAACAGAGCATCATCTATTTGCGAAATTCAGCAAATACGCCTTCGGGCTAACAAGGATTGATTACTTGGGTCACATCCTATCCGCACAAGGAGTTGAGGTCGATGGCGCTAAAATAGCTATGATTCATGACTAGCCCACTCCCAAGGATATGTCTGCTCTTAAAGGATTCCTCAGCCTCAGCGGGTGCTATAGGCGTTTTATCCGCCATTACGTGCAGTTAGCAAGCCCTTTGACAGATTTATTGAAGAAGGACGCATTTCACTGGTCCCCAAAGGCCCAGTGCGCTTTCGACACTCTCAAACAAGCACTCGCTTAGGCCCCTGTTTTGGCCTTACCTGACTTCACCAAGTCATTTACACTTGAAACAGACGTATCTGGTTTAGGTATCGGTGCTGTATTGAGTCAGGACTCCCATCCCATTGCCTTCTTTTCCAAGAAATTATCACCCCAAATGCAAACGCAATCAGTGTATGTCCGCAAACTCTATGTCGTTATGACAGCGGTTGCCAAATTTCGCCAGTACTTGTTGGGTCACCACTTTATCATTCGCACGGATCACCAGAGCTTGCGACACCTCCATGATCAAGTCTTACAGACCCCCGAACAGGAAGCCTATCTTCCACAGCTATTGGGATATCACTTCGACATTGAGTATTGATCGGGGAAACAGAATCAGGTGGCCAATGCTCTGTCTCATGTGTCATGTATGGCTTTATCGTTCCTTGAAGGTTCGTTCATATATCACATTTACGCCAAAGTGCGGGCCTCTGTTACTATTGCTGATCTTAAACGCAACACCGAGACAGCAGCTACCAACTCACCTTATCAGGTCAAACATGGAGATCTCTATTGGAAGGATCGTTTAGTGGTTCCACATGATGACCCAGATTTGCTCAAACAAATACTCTTTGAGTTCCATTCCTCACCACTTGGGGGTCATGCCGGCTTTCTACGAACATTTCACAGAATTGCTCGCCTGTTCTTTTGGTAAGGCATGCGGCGAGATATTCGTCAGTGTGTTAAGACTTGTTTGGTTTGTCAACAGGCTAAGACCTCCACCCTCCATCCAGCCGGCTTACTACAACCGTTGCCCATTCCAAACCGAATCTGGGAAGATATTGCTATGAACTTCATTATCGGCCTACCAGTGGTTCGTGGTTTCTCGGTGATCATTTTTGTCGTCGATTGTCTGTCTAAGTACGGACACTTCACTCCTCTGCCAACGCATTTCTCTAGTGCCACTGTCACTGAGGTTTTTCTCCAACACATTGTCAAGCTTCATGGTTTGCCTCGGACGATTGTCTCTGACAGGAACAAGATATTCACTAGCTCGTTTTGGCGCCACCTAATGAGATTGCAGGGCACCAAGCTATGCTTCACCACGGCATATCACCCACAATCCGATGAACAGTCCGAGGCTCTCAACAAATGCTTGGAGATGTATCTGAGATGTTTCGTCCACCACTACCCTCGTCAATGGCTATCCTACTTGCCTTGGGCTGAATTCTGGTATAATTCCGCCTTTCACACCTCAACTGGCTTCACACCATTTCGCATTGTCTATTGTCACGAGCCGCCACCTCTACTCCAACATTCATCACTTGAAGACACCCTTTTTGACGTTCACAAACAGCTCTGTGCACGTGACGAGATCTTAGCTACGGTCAAACATCACCTTACTATAGCTCAACGTCGCATAAAGAAATTTGTAGACTAGAAGCGTCGCCCCCTCGAGTTTCAGGTTGGAGATTTGGTCCTGGTGCACCTTCAACAGTACCGGCAGCACTCTGTTCAGCTGCGAAAGTATAAAAAATTAGCATTACAATATTTCTGGCCCTTTCGGGTGACAGCGCATTGGGACAGTCGCCTACCACTTGTGTCTCCCCTCTCACACTAAGATCCACCTTGTCTTCCACATCTCCCAGCTGAAACCTTACCAAGGTGACTCACCAGCAGAGGCGTATCTACCACTACCGCTATATTCGATTCCCGAAGGCCCTCTATGCTGCCCATTGCAAATTTTGGCAGTACGTCGCGTGCAGCAGAATGATACATGGAGTCGTCAATTCCTCGTGCGTTGGGATGGTCCTATGGAGGATTCATGGGAATTGGAGGACGATCTTCGACGGCTAGCCCCGACACTGAACCTTGAGGACAAGGTTCCTCTCTATGAGGGGAGTATTGTAATGAACCAGACGGAGGCAAGGGAAAAGCATGACCCAATGAGGGAGCAAGTCTAGAATAATATGGGCCGGACTCGAAGAAGTCTGCGAGCTAAAAAGAAAACGTGGAAACTACGTGAGCTCGAGGATCTCTAGCGCCTATAAATATAGAGAACAACGATACAAGTGGGGGTGTGGATATTGTGAAATTGGTATTAGAATCTCTCTCTCTCTCCCTCTTGTCCGTTGGTGAATACCCGGCCTCCCATTCTTTCTTCTTTCTTCCTTTCTGCACTTCTTGCATCATTCTGTCTTCCCTTCTGTACTTCTTGATTTCTCATTCTATTCTTCTTGTATATCTTGGCTGAATTGTAAAACAAAGTACTGCATTGTTTGATACTTCCAGTATATTGAGAATTCCCATCATGCGCATCCTCTCACATTATTTGATCCGTGAGCCTCCTTACACACCTCCCATAAATATATTTATACCATTTCTGCATAAGAAAAAGGTTCAGAGATAGCGCATGTTCCTGGATCTATTGGAAGCGGTGAGTTAATTCCAAGAATGTTGTTTCCCCTGCATTATTAAATGTAAAAGCAGTATAGTTCTCATAAGACTACAACTATGTTTTATTTAAAAACCATGCATTTAATTGTCCCATGGGGATTGGACAGTGCCTGAATCAAAGGAATTCAAATAAAATAGGATAAAAAAGAAGCGAGGCGCGCGAGAAAGGAATAAAAAATGCACAGGCATACGTAGCAGCGTAGTTGATACGCAGGGAGGAGGATGCTGCGTCCAAGAAATTGGGAGAGCAGAGGACTTCAGAGTTGCATTGCGTGGTGGAGTTAGCTACATTCTGTGACTTAGAAAAGCACAAAAATTTGAAGACTTCATCTTCTTCATTTCTCCGGCTACGTTCTCCCTCCGTTGCTTCATTCTACGCCACCGATGGGCCATTGCTGCAGCAACAACTTGTCTGCCGTCGACAATGACACCTCCCACCCAGACTCTCATCGTAAACCTCCTAATTCCCATCGCCCCACTCTTCTGTCCACTTGGTCTCCGGAGCAACAAATGCTACACCCACCCGTCATAGTTACGCCAATTCCTCCACCGCCAATCCCTTAAATAACCCCCTCCCGCCTTCTCCGGTTGGGACTACCGGTAGGAAATTCCGATGGCCTCTGCCGCCTCCGTCGCCTGTGAAGCCGATCATGGCGGCAATACTGAAAAGTCAGTTCAACCAAAGTCTTCCCAATAATCCTTACTCAATAATGTATATATTCAATTTCATCGATTCGGTTATCAACATTCATTAATAACTTTAATCTTGGCAAAAGGCCAATACTTTCTCTTTGGCCATATGAATAAGGCTTCCCTAACTACTTGTTTGGGAATGAGAATTCATTAATCGGCATTCGGCAGGGTCCATGAGTGTCTTTCATTTATACCATTCCTTCACCGAATCCGAATCCTCAATCGTATTCACCAAAGTCCTTGATCGAAATTTTGTAATAATTCAAATCACAAAACTAAAGGCAAGAAGGCTGAGAGAGCGTGGTGGTGTATATCCTTGCCGATTTAAATTTAAACTATTGATCATTAAATCATCTACGTCGCATTGTAAGAAGCTTCGAACATGGAAAATCGTTGCGTAGCCTGACAAGTTTGCTTCTGTTTGGGGCTCAATTCGACTCGCATGCATATGAATCGAATATCACATCATTCTGGGAATTCAATCACACCTCTTCTTACATGTTTTTGTTTTAATTTTCTGATCAGAGAGACAAATATCCAATGACTTTCTAATTTTAAAAAGCATCTGTGTATGCAATTCAAATAGCAGATAATTTAAGATGAACTTGGAACTTGGATATTAAAAATCAATCTTGGTGTTGCATGGAGTTGTTATCAGGTCAACGGAGTGGCGTTTTATCTTTGAGAGTGATGTCCGCAGCCAAGAAATGAAGATGAAGCGAACTCTACATTCCAGTTTATTTTAGAGTATGTTAATTAGGACAGTTAAATTTCAACACCCAACATTATTGAAAGGGAGTACGTGTGTGGTTAGACAAAGCCGTATATAGCATACTCGTACTCATAAAGATCTGAAAAGGGAACGCAATTTGTCAGATCAATGTCACAGTTACGTGTGGGAGCTTGGTCTTGAAGTTAGGAATAACAAGAGATAGTGGACAGCTAAATGAATTAGGGACGTGAGCTGCAATTAAGGATCAGTGAGTGCAGAGCATGCTTTTGAATTGGTATGGTGTGGTATCTGCACACACTCTGGATCCTCTCACCACATCCCCTGCCTTCTCTACATGGACAGCTCTAACCTCTGTTCTTCTCTTTCATATTCATGCATCTTTTTAAAACAGAAGTGGATTCATTTTAATAGCAGTAGAGGATTATACGAGGCCTTGAATTGGGGGATCAAAAGAGTAGGTAACGACTTCACATTAACATTAACCACTGCTTCCTTCATCCATACACAAAATCTCCCCACTGTTAAACTGAAATTGCCTCCCCACCCTCCCCGCAGCCATGGTTATCTCTTATCTCCTCCCTACACACGAGTCCTTACCGCCTCCTCCGTCGACATTCCTGGCTGGCCGCCATCACGGGGGATCGGACGAAACTTCCCTCCGGCATCCAGTGCGTCCGAAATCGGCTTGATCACCAAAATGCCCTCCCCCACAGTCGCAGAGCAAAGCGCGCTCAAGAACACCATCAACGTCGCCACGGAGTACGAATCATCGTCGGGGCTCCACATCACCGTCACTCCCAGAAACACGATCTGCAGCATCAGCGACCCCAAAACGGCAAATGCCAATCCGTAAACTCGAATCCTCAGGCCCTTGTTGATCACTTGCGACAGAACTTTCCAAGTGGAGCGCAAGAACCACAGGCCGTACAAGACCCCGAAAGCCGCAAACACGATGGTATTCAACAAGGGGTAAGCACAGACCACGGCCTGGGTGCCGGAGTCTTCGAAGGTGAGAAGGACGGAGGTTTGATGGAAAGAGACGGGCAGGCTGAGCTCGTAGTAGGGCTTGAGAAGGATGAAGAGAAGTTGGAGGAGGGCGATGGGAAGGCAGATGACGAGGACGAAGGAGATGGCCCAGGTGTCCTTAGGGGTGTTCTTGCGAATGGAGGCGTTGAGGAGGAAGATGAGGGTGACGAGGAAGGCGGGCTGGAAGAAGCCGAGGGAGAGGACGATGTGGAGACGACAGAGGTGGGCGGCAGGGATATGGGAGAAGAAGGAGAGGCGGTGGTGGAGGAGGAGGAGCTGGGAGAGGGCCCAGAGAAAGATGAAGAGGACGAGGAGGAAACGGACGGTCCAGAGGGAGTTGAAGTCCTGGAGGTGGCGGAGGGACTTGGACTTGAAACGGAGGTGGAAGATGAAGCAGAGGGAGAGAAGGGAGAGGAGGATGAGGGCGGAGACGAAGGCGAGAATGGAGAGGTGGAGGAGCGGTAAGAGCATGGATCAGGGAAGGAGGAGGGTGTCGCAGAGAAGAGGCATTGACGAGATGATGAACAAGGAACACCTGCTGTAATCGCGATGATCCTTCATTCTCGGGCAAGCCTTATCCATCACCTTCCTTATTATCAATAATGACAGTGATATATAAAATTATGAGGCCACACCTGTTATTATTAGCACTCACTTCACGAATATAGGCATTTTATCCGTTGCTTTATTGGCGACTTGAAAGGTGGAGAGCCCTCTCTCTCTCTCTCTCTCTCTCTCTCTCTCTCTCTCCTGTCACAGCTGGATCTGCGTCCTTTACAGTGGCCGGCCAATATGTACATACGAAACAATGAATTATACAACCGTCCTCCCCAGCTCTTACACACACCAACACTTAGGTATGAATGTTTACATACATGTTATTTTATTTTTGCCAGTAGCAAGATCGGGCTAACCGTCCTCCTCAGCTCTTACACACACCAACTAAAGACTGCTCCTTTCTTCAGCCATAAAAAATGAAACCAAGGAGAAACCTCACAAGCACAATACCAACGGGAAGAAGAAGGAAATGAGTCGCTTCAGAAAGAAATTTGATTCATCTACGTTTGTTATGAAGAAGAGAAGGAGCTCGCTAGACAAAATGCCCCTGGATCTTGCCCTCAATGTGGTGGCAAGGTCGAAGCCATGGATATCGAGATCCAGCGCAGGTTCTGCTTCTTGCCTCTCTGCTTCACCATCAGACAAGTAAACCAAGGTTCCTTCCCGTCTGTCCTTTTCACAACACAACGCTAAAAAATGGGGACAAAAAAACAAAGAGCATGGGTTCATCATGCAAGATCCGACCCAAATATATGCACCATCCATCCTTTTCCCTCCATAGCAGGAGCTACATTGAAGAAGAGGATCTGAAGAGTGGAAAGGACAAGAGGAGGATGCCTACGAGACGAGGAGGTGTAGGCGTCAGAATAGAAGCTTGAGCCAAGAAAGAAGATGCAAAAGGCAAGAGATCTTGGGCTGCAGCCGCGCCAGATTGCCATGTGGTTCCAGAACAGAAGAGCCAGATGGAAATCAAAAAGGACAGAGCAAGAGTACAGGAAACTCAGAGATGAGTATGACAATCTAGCATCTCTGTTTGAGTCCATAAAGAAAGAGAAGGAATCGTTGCAAGCTAAGGTAATTAAGTGTCTTCATGTCACGTATACAATTTTCAATGCCATGTATAATTATGCCACGTTTGTATGTTTAAAAACAGGTGCAGAAGCTAAGAGATTCATTGGAGATGTGTGATGATGATAGCACTAGGGAAAATAGGATTGCGGTGGAAAATAGCACAGAGAATGGTGCTTCAGGCAGTGGACAAAACAGCCGTAGCGCTGAAGCAAAGCCAGATTTCTCAAACGAAGGTTCAGAGAATGCCAAGATTGACGATATAAGAGGATTGGGATCTATGGAAAAATGGTATAGTGTTGATCCAAGTGGTTTCTTGGATCAGTCCTGTTGCAGTTCACAGTGGTTAGATTTCTGGAATCGAAGAATTGAACTGTAATCCATATGAGCATATTCCCTTGAAGAAGGATCAAGCCATTGGTTTGGTCTTCTGCAGCCAACACTTGAAAGCATTTTGGCCCAAGAACATCATCAGAATTTACATATTCAATTAACCAGGGTAAGATGAAGTTTTGTAGACATTGAGATGGTAGAGATAGGATTGAGACATGAGACAGTCTCATTTAGCTGGAGGTAGATTTAGAAGAATAAAGCATGTACCATATCATCTCTATTCATGTTTGCATTCCATTTCAAACTTTGGGCCATTCAACTGCATCTTTTTCCTGCTATTTTCTAGTTTATAACTAAGTGGCATGTAAGGTGATTGTGTGCGGTCTTTAGGAGTTTGGATATAAGCTAGTACGCCTCCACGTATGAACCAAATTAGAGTGACATGTTAGTTGACTGGATGAGCAGAGAACTTGCTCATTTCCATTCTATCCTAAATGGTTGAATCAAAATACATGTGAAAATTTGAATGAAGTAAATGCAGACGTAGTGTCATATTTTGGCGACTTGTTTGTTTAACATCATTCAAACAACAAGAGTGATAAAAAAAATTGGTTAAATAAACCCATAAGAGCAACCTAACTAATAGCCTACTGTTAAATAAAGACCCAAAACTAGTACCATATTAAAACATGGATTTTCATAGATAAGTATGCACAGTACCAAACGTTGATCGGGTTACGGTGAAATTTACTAATAATATGACCATGAACCAGAGTAGTGAGCCATGACGTTAACTTAGAAGGAGATATGAGGAGGAAGAACCGGCCAAGTGGAAGGTAAGAAAAGCTGAAGTATGTGCAAACAAATGTCCAGTCTCAACATAAAACCCCTTTGTTAGATAAGTTTAAATATATTATTCTTGATTGTCTCAAAGCAAATGACAGTTTGGCCGAGTGGTCTAAGGCGCCAGATTTAGGCTCTGGTCCGAAAGGGCGTGGGTTCAAATCCCACAGCTGTCATCCATCTGTTTTATTTTCGTTTTGGACGAGGGTCGGGCTTTGTAACGAAGGTTTAGGCCAATCAATTTCTTTGACCCAGCTGAGATAATGGTGTTGTATTAGTTAGGACGTTGGATCGAATCTTCCGCTATACTTGTTTGACCCAGTGGAGCCCAACGAGGGGTTTTTTTTTGTGAGAAAAGGGGCTAAAGCCAGTCATTCGCTGACAATAATTTATCTAGGTATTTCCATCCCTCTCTGGTCTTCGCAGAGAATTCCCAGCAATGATAACTATGTAATAAATAAAATGTTGATAAAATGTACTCATATTTTAATTTTAATTTAATAATATAATAAATTTGATATTTTAAGTTGTGTAAAATAAAAAAGATTTAAAATAATAGCGTTGAGTTTGATGAGTCTGCAATTTCTGTTAAGAGAGACTAACATCGTTAAATTTAAAGGACTGAAAGTACACCTTTTAAACTTAAATGACTAAAATAAAACCTGACGCAAACATAAAGGACTAAAAGTATACTTTAAACACAAAGATATATATAGATAAAGGGAAGGGAAAAATTTTTAATATTTTCATTTTATTTTTCCCAAAATTTACACAATATTTAGAATAATATAAATATGAATATCAATTATTTAATGAGATTCATGTCCTTTCAGATCATTTTCCATCAAAAATTACTTTTCAACGATTTATTCAAATATAAATCACATCGCATCTTCTAATTTATACCAAAATTCCTTTTCTAAAAAGCATTCTATTTAAAAGTTTCTTTTACCATTGTTTATCCAAACAAACCCAAAAATGCGTCCCCTTTAAAACATCAGAAATTAATAATCGACCACGAGAAAGTCTGCTAATACGGTTCAAATAAAAAAAGATGCAGTTCATCAAGCATTCAAGCCTACAATTGTAACAAGAAAATGAAGCCTTCTGGATTCCAATATACTTCAGCAATCCACCAACACCCAGGTTCCTTCTTTTAATCGTAAAAGTTTACTTGATCTTCTTCTTTGGCCTCAGCTGTAATTAAAGACATAAAACACCATATTCATCACTAGACGACATAGAAAGAAACTATCGCACAACTAGCATGCTCTAGCCACATAAGTCAAAATGGCTTACATGGTTGCTGTGTCCACATTTCTTCTTCCTGCAGTTAACAGCACGTGGGTGCAAACGAGCATAACACCTGCAAAACAAAATGTGATACAAATATTCAGTAAGATCACACTCCTTCCTAGCACCAAATCATGATCTTATCATGAAAGCACTTGATGATCGTTAATCTTTAATCACATAGTAATTACTTCCCAACAGGCACATACCCAGACCTATTCAACAACTATTTTGCTTGGGAAAAGCAAAATTTACAATTGCAATTTGCCATGCATCATTGATTTCAAATACAATCATGCTTCCACCAATAACATAAAATATTTTACATCTGGATAGTACGAATGTGATAGTTAAACTCATGCTCATCTGTCAATTAAAGGATTATGCTGGGAAAGTCATCATAAACAAGCAGAACAGTCCATAGCTTGAGAGCCACATTGGACACTGCCATGATTAATTTGGCCGATCCTCCAGAGAATACTGTAATTCAGGAGGCTGCCAAGAGTATAAAAGCTATATTGAGTGAACGAACTTGCGGCATATCATCTTGTCCTGATTATATTTCCTAGCCAATGCCATCAAAGAGGGCTCGATAATACCACCACGAAGCCTCAAAACAAGATGCAATGTCGACTCTGCAAAATAGAGTAGCCAGCCAAATCAGAGTCAGAAATCAAACTGGGGATCCCTTATTTCCTTCGTATTTCCTGTGACCTCAAACAGTTATTGAAAGAATAGAACAGAAAAGCATCCAAAGTAATAGACTAACCTTTCTGGATGTTATAATCGGCAAGAGTACGGCCATCCTCCAGTTGCTTCCCGGCAAAAATCAATCTCTGCTGATCCGGCGGGATACCTGGACCGCAACGTGTAAGCATTCATAAAAACAAAAAAGAGAATCGCAACCAATTGTATTCTTCAAGGGGATATACTAAGAAACACACCTTCCTTATCCTGAATCTTAGCCTTCACATTATCAATGGTATCGCTGGAATCAACCTTGAGGGTGATGATCTTCCCTGTCAAGGTTAGGGGGAAAAATTTTGTAAGCTTGGAGGCAATTTTGGTTCATATTCGTTCAGTGTTTTCAAATAAGGATAATGTAGGTATTCATTGTATAGTATTTCAACCCCAGTCCGCTCTGGCGAAAAGTGGCCAAAAAAAAAAAAAGGGAAGTCATGATTTTTATTGTTCAGATAAACAACGATTCACTTCAAGTATTTTCTCAAGAATCAATACCTTGCTTGTAGCGATAACAAAGTGATCTAAGCGATAATATAAATAGAGGCGAAGGAGAAGCAAACCACTAGAAAAGCACATCCTATAATTTGCATCTATTTTAAGTAGAGCCAAGAAGTGTGAAACCAACATGGCCACCTCTGCACCTGTCTCCCTCACCTCTAGCTCCTGGTGCAACCCTCAAACCAGATTGTTGTGCAAGCCACAGTCCCCACCCATGGCCTTCCTCTCTTCACCTCAAATTGGCCACAAATCCCTCATTCGTCCTCTCAGGTCCAACAATGGCGTCTCTCCACTGGGCCCCGGGCGAAACATGCCCGCACTGGTCGTGAAAGCATCCATGAACCAGAACGTGGAGGTGTTTGCTAAAGAGCATCTAGCCGTCTCTCTAGCCAAATACGTCGCCGATCTCTCCCACCAGTTTATCCGAGACAGAGGCTACTTCACCCTCGTCTTGTCCGGCAACTCTGTCAAGTATCTCAGGTCTGCCTGTTACTGATCCGTCACGTGTATGCCTCCTCAAAATTTTTGAAAGTAATTAACACATTTCTGAATCGATAAAATATCAGGAAACTGGTGGAGCCTCCGTACTTGAATACAATCCCATGGTCCAAGTGGCATATTTTCTGGGTGGACGAAAGAGTGGTGCCCAGGACTCACGTTGACAGCAACTACAAGCTTGC